>JANLJB010005214.1:47867-81377 GCA_026212285.1 Bursera cuneata
CCCCTATTTTTATGTGTCAAGACCCCTATGTTTTCCAATTCTGGGGGTGTCTATGTTACTTTATTAATAACAGGGGTGAAATTGTTACTTAGGCCAAAACTCGGGGGTGTCTATGTATTTACCCCGGTATCAAAATCCAACAATATTATTGATAGATTCTAAATTTCTAATCCAATATTATAAGGAGTGGCAAACGAAAGTCTCATCGTGGGCTCTCTTCAAATCCTTCGCCATTTCAATTAGATTCATCATATTTAGCTTTGTTCTTGAATCATGAGACTGACTGCTTTGTCTTCTTTGTATCGTATTCTCTTGAAATGAGGGCACAGGCCCTACCATTTGGGAATCTGCTAAGGTGCCCCTTCTCATTTCACAAATCCACTTATATTAATTAGAGGTGGTGATGGATATAATAATGTATGCATCCATTTCGTTTTCTACATCTAATTGGAGAAAAAGTTGGCACAAATTTTCATCGCCTGACAAGTTTCTACTCCATGCCCAGAAAAGAATAATGATGATAAGGACTCTACTTGTTAGTAAAATTATCAAGTAAACAAAAAATAATCAAATTTTAAAAATTCATAATTTTTTTTGTTAAATTCGAGACTGTAGGTTATAGTTACTATTCAAGTTAGACTATAATCCACGATTCACAGCTAAAAAATTATAAATTTTATCTATTTTTTATTATAACCTTCTAAATTAACTATTTTTCAATTTTATAAATTATAACTAGTATTTATCCTTTTTTTTGAAATATAGATATCTAAATTAATTTACGTGTACATTCATTAATTTTACTGGACCTATATTTTATATTCTTAAAAAAATTTTAGTACTGAACGATTAATCACTGAATTTAATGACACCGACGTAACCCCTTGACATGCACAAACAGACCAAGAGGTTCTAAATAAAATAATTAGTAAAGTCTTTACCCATATCAATCGACAAACCATAATCCATTAGTGAACTTTATTGATTTTGTACTTGTTACAAGGTGTCTCTTTAAAATAACAGTCGCTGGTCGGCTGATGGGCAGCGGGAGATTGATAAATTAAACTTAGGGGTAAATAAACCTTATGAACGGATTTTTTAAAGACTCTTTATTTATGTGAAAAGTAATAAAAAATGAAGAATGGAGAGAGTCCAAATATGACTTTGATTTGGTGACGAGTGATTACCGATGGGTATTAATGCGATAAAAGTGAGATTAGATAGGCAGCTAATGAGTGAAAAGTCTTGTAGGTACAAGGAGTTGTGAGTCGTGACGATGACTCCACTGCTGCTTTATGCTTTCTTTCTTTTCTTTCTTTTAGCGGGTGGAGGTCTTTCAGCTGAATGAAGAATCCTATATCTGATGAAAATACCAAAAGCTGTTGGCAGTGCAAAAAAGTAATGAAAATTTGTTATACGACTAGCAACATTGCATGTGACATATGTATGAGAGGGACTCGTCTCGCAGCATGAAACTGTTCTCGATTTGTTAACATCTTCTCCTCATTATAAATACTGCACTTACAAAATTATATCAGCTTTTATTTGAAGTTGCCATTAAGATGGCAAAAGCTTATACTATGGAACTGAATCTTCAGTTTATGTGTGTGCCAGGGCCTGGTAAGTAAGTGAGTTGTCAATTGATTAATTTTTGGGAGAAGAGGCACTATCACGAAGAGGGTCTTGATCATTATTAACTATCAAGAACTCCATTTTTTAACCCTTTTTCAAAGTTATTTATCTGTCAAGAGTCAAGACTGTATGTTTTTTTAACTGTTAAGAAATCTTGACAGTAAAAAGATTCAATCAAAAGATTTTAACAATAAAAAACTATCAACATGCAGTCAATTTATGAACTTTCAACAAATATCAAGAAAAAGTAATGATCAACTAGCAAAGAAGATACTAAACTTAATAATTTATTAGTAAGAGAAGTCTGAAGTACAAACATGGGTATATCAAAGTAGCCATGCACCTAGAAAGCATCGATAAACATTACATAAACTGTTAATAAAAACTTAAAGACAGAGATCTAGGAACAAGTTGTCAGAGAACACTAATCCTGGAAGTAATGTCTCTGAAACAACTCTAACCTAAGCCACATTGCTAGCAATCTATCCAGCTGAATATATATATATATATATATATGTATGTATGTATTTATATCACTACATGTCTATAATTAATACGATTCCCACAGTCTGCATATATGATTATAAAATTCATGGTACGATTGAACATCTTCTTCAGTTTCCAGAACTGGAGAGGTGATGACTGAGATGACTTTAAACAGCCGAGCAATAAGGAAGGAAATACCTTTAAACAGCGGAGCCGTAAGGAAGGAAATGCCTTTAAACAGCGGAGCCATAATAAGAAGGAAATGCCTTTAAACAGTGGAGCCATAATGAAGGAAATGACCTTTAAACAGCGGAGCCATAAGGACGGAGAGAGCCTTGTGGAGCACCAAAATGATATGGCCGCAGGTTAAATGATAAGTGATCTTCATACTGATCAAACCTCCAACGGCGAGGTGCTGGAGCATCGGAAGAAACTCGAGTATGAAGTCTGTATTTCTGGTGGAATAATTAGCGTACAAGCAAAAGAAATTGATTTGATTATTAATGATATAATAAAATGATCAGAGAAAGGTGTGTTGTTGATCAAAAACATACTTGCAGATGGCTTTTGACTTCACTGGTGGTCAGACCATCAACCTGCATGAGTTGTCTTACTTGTTTAGGAGTTGCCGCTAGAAATTAAGAGAATAAATCAATTAGATCATATAAATAATTAATTATTAACAATATTTACAAAATAAAACATTAAAAAAAGGATAAATTTGCTTCAAAGTTTTCCACTTCTCAATAAGACATAGATTTTCCAGTTGCAGGATAACTCTAACCTTCAGCTCCTCCAAGCTTTTCAAGTGCCATTAAAAAGAGGCGGTGAAGATCAACCGACCAGGTCCTCCTTGTTTTCTTATGCGCATTTTGCAGCTGCTCTGGTGGGTACTGGTACTTCTCCTTGCGGTTAAGGTTTACCTTTGCAGTGCCAGAGCAGGAGCCCAATTTGATGACTGGGGTCGTGCGAGCATAAGCAACTCGTGAAACCTCCTTGTCTTGTATTGCAGCTCTAGCAAACGTAAACTGTCCCGTGAATGGCACAAATAGCACATCTTTGCTCCTGTTATTACGCACATCAATCGGGTCCTCGGTACTAGAGCAACTATCTTCTCCTGCGATCTCCTGTTAACAGAGAAACAAAAATGATTTTGATGAGCACATTTCGTAAAATCTCAATAAAGAAAGAAGAAATTATTACCACAATATTCTGTTCTGTTTCTGAGTCTTGCTTCTCCTGATCATCGTTCATACCGTAGCTCCAAAGCTGAAAGCTGCTCATCCAACTTTTTTTGTCACTCAAGTTATCATTAAGATCTTCAACACTTCCATGATCTTCCCTTGAGGTTCCCTTCAACGGCATGAGTTCTTGAGTTCTAGGGCGCGGTTCGCGGTCTTGCGGTTTTGAGAAATGCATTACCTGCTTCCTTAATGTATAAAGAGCTACAATCCCCACAAAAGAATTCGTTAGAAAAATTGAACATACCTAAAATAAAAATAAAAATAAAACAAAAAATTTAACAAACTTTATTATACATATAATATGAATACTTACCACCAGCTAAGAGATGCTGGCAATAAGGGAGTTCACGTTCAAAAACATCAACCTTAAACTTCTCGTTTTCCAATATTCTACAATATTCATCAAGCTTGTATAGCTTTCTAGACCTCCCTCTGAGTTCCGCCACTTCCTGAAGCATTTCATCCAGGCTCTTAGGGGAAACTTGGAAGCTCATGAAATCCAAGTTGAGAGCCATTTCTGCTGGCTGAGCCTGTTCTCACTCACTCTCTCTTTTTCTTTTAGTCCCGTTCTATAACGTGAAAATGAAAGCAGGGCTGCACATGTATTTATGGGGGGTGGAGATGACCAAACCTTAGATTCAAGACGCGAAGATTCGATACTGCCGCTCGTGATGCCGCATGATAAGCTTCGACTCGGTAACTCACTTAAAGAAGCTACAGTTGCTTCGTTGTGAGTCGGTGAGTTGGAATCCTCGACACGTTTGTACTACAAAGTGAAACTTAAAAGTAACTCAAGAAAAAAATGATAATAAATAAAGTGTGGACCCATATATTAGATCATAGGCGACAGGTTTCTTGATGATGCTGGTCGGCAATTTGGTCGCAATTAAGATAAAACAAAGGAAGTACATAATTCTTACGTCATAAAAGTTTTAGGGAATTCTCTGATATTTTGTTAGCTTTGATAATCTAATAAATTATTCTACCACTTAATATTTCAAAAATTATCAAATACATCCCCTACTATTAGTTCAATATAGTCAACCATTAGATTTTTTCTTCCTATCTACTACTTAATATTTCAAAAATTATCAAATGCATCCCCTATTATTCGTTCAATGTAGTCAACCATTAGATGTTAAGGAGGAAAAAAAGAGTAATTATCATTGAACATCCTATATTTTTCTTTTTTTAACTCATACAAAATTTTTGTCCTTTTTATCTTCTCTCATCTTTAAGTTTCAGAAAAATTCCTTCTCAAGTTTTCTAATTAAAAATGTTAACATTTATTAACTCCATATGTCAATAAAATTTATGATTTTACCCTTACTAACATATAAAAATGACTTAATTTTTAAAGGACAATATTAAGTTAAATGATCAAATTACCCTTAATACATATTAACACATGTTAAAATTAATTTTGATGGACAATATTAACACATATTGATATTTATTCAAGGATAATTTGATTATTTAATTTAATATTCTCCTTTAAAAATTATTCTTTTTTAATATGTGTTAGTAAGGATGAAATAATAAATTTATTGGAGTATGGAGGTTAATAAATATTAACTAACAGAATAATTAGATGACTTAAAAAGAGATTTTTCTAACACATAAGGATAAGAGAAGATAAAAAGGGTAAAAATTTCATACGAGAGGAAAAAAAAAAAAGATAGGGGTGGTCAATAATAATTACTCAAAAAAATATATATATATAATCACTCAACTAATTGGATAAAATGATAGTCAAACATCTCATTTTATCAAAAGTAATAATAATCCTTTAAAACTTAGTCTCTATTACCCATTTATCAACTTCATCCTTATATTTAAATAAAATTTTATATAATAAAGTTTTTTCATATTCGTAAATTTTCTAAAAAAGTATAGAAAATATTTTTTCTTAGTACATAAATATACTTTTAAAGGAAAATTTTTTAATTTTTATACAAACTCTCTTAAATTATCTGTAAATTTAATTCAACAAACAAACTTATCTCTAGATAACATTAAATTCATCTTAAATTACCTATGCATTTTATCTAAAAATTAAATTTATCTCAAATAATACAAACTCATAAGCTTTATATACTATTTTATTACATAAAAAAGGAATTTTTTTTAATTTTTTTAGGTCTTTAATACTGAGATTTATATTGTATCTTAATGGCATCAACATCAAACTTTTTATTTTTATTTCTTTGAAATTTTAATTTCAATATTTATACGCTAAAGAAATTAAGTTCTCAATCATTTAGGGTAATAACACTTAGAACCGTATGTTTAAGAACAAAAAGGTCCTTTCCATCAAAATTTTAAGTGTTCACAAACTGGATTTATGTGCGATTTAAGGCATCTTTTTTAATTATTCTATATCAGCAATCATCAGGGGTCTAAATAGTATTAACCAAAAATATCATTTATGAAATAAGAAAAGTAGGAGTCTAGGATTGGAGCTTCCAGGGTATAAAATTTGAGTGTCCGGGGAAACAGTGAAGGAGAGGAAATCAAAAGATAAGTTGATCCCTGACAACAAGGCATGGGAGTCATGCGAAGATTCTTGAGGCATTAGAGCACCCTATTGCTCTATCCATAATAAATCTATTCCACTAATATTTCTCATTTCATTCCACTTCCATTGTTTTGTTTTGATTTGATGTTTGCCAAAACCACGACACAAGAAGAAACAGAGACAATAAAATGGCCAAGCCACTCGTGGTCGGATGGAGGTGCCCCACACCCCCACAACCCTAAACAGCCCTATATCACTGACACGTCGCTTTGAAATCATACCAATCCACCTCAACCGATACAGATTTTATGCCTAAGGCCTGGCCCCTCCCCCTCCCCCTCCCTCTCCTATGGGGAGGGGCCTTTACTGCACTTAACTAGCGGTAAAAATAACAGTGAATATCAACCCTCCCATCTCCATCATGCTCATGCACATGTAGCTGCAACGCTATGTTGGAATCATGGGAGGCCTGGCCCCCTACAGATTTTTCTTTAAAAAATAAAATAAAATAAATTTTAATTTTTAACCTAAAAAAAATAGTTTTCTTAATAACCCCTCAATTTTTGATTTTTTATAGTCAGGATCCAAAACAAGTCCATGCCATCATATGAGAATTCTCTATTAATCTGATTTCTAAGCAAATTTCATGGTAGTTGATAGAAAATATATTACAAGGGAGATCTCAATCATATATATTGATTAAACCGCCGGAGCCGTCTTGACTGATACTATCTAAACCGCCATAATAAGACACAAGTGTCTCTCCCGGTCCAATAGAAATGATTTTAACAGCCAAACGGAGTTGGTCAAATAATCTGAGAACTTCTTGTTCGAAGATTTCCAACCTCATCGTCATTCCTAGCTGACGTTCAGAAGTCGGGAAAGAGACTGAAACTTCCTGACCTTACTCCTATCTTAATATAATCCATAAGGTTTTTTAGATTTCAAAAACGAAAATTGAGATTTTTTTTTTTTTTTTTTTTACTAAAAGAAGAATAAACTAAAACGCTAATAGAAAGAGTTTGTTTTAGTTTTCGCTGTTGTGTATTTTAAATTAGTCAAAGATGTGATCGACTATCAAAATATCGACATGTAGCAGTGTAGCAGTAGGGTTCATGACGTGAGATGAGATTCTTCGTACTTGCTTACTCGTGCCCAAGTCCTATGAAGGAATCAATTCTTCCAATTCCAGATCGAAGAGATGCTTGTGTGCATCACCTCTCGTTTTAAAAGTTTTAATCCGAAACTCTCGGATCGAAACGTGTCCAAAAGCAGAATTTCTTCGTCATAATATTTGAGATGAAAAATAAATAACCTGTCATATCAACGTATCTCTATCTTTGTTAAAGATAAAGATGGGTTGATTCCATTCCGCCTGACTGCTTAGGTTTTCTTTTAAGTAGATGATTTATCAAAGCAAGACGACAACCATCAATTGTGTCTTTGTTATGCATCATCGATTAGTTTCTCTGCTTTACCAATGATGCCTAGTCTTTTAATGCGGCAACATATGCATTTTGATGATTTTAATTGGAAGAAGCAACATATGCTCTGCTTCATATATTCTCGCAGGATATTGTCCTGCAAGGATTAGATTAAGGGTTTTGTTACTTAAATTAATAAATGTTCATCGACGGGGTTAAGATTAATTTATATTAAACTAACAACCTCTCATCAATAAATCCGTTGTCGTCCAGCGGTTAGGATATCTGGCTTTCACCCAGGAGACCCGGGTTCGATTCCCGGCAACGGAAATGGTGTTTTATGTTGAGTCTGCTTCCAGATACATTAAAAGAATGTGTTATAATTTTATATTCAGTCGATTTTGCCCCAGATGCCGCAGTAATGGTAATAAACTTGACGGTATGATAGATTATTAAACTTTGTTTTCGACCACAACGGAGTAGTACTGAGACGGTGATACCTAACTTTTGTTATTCCTTTTTTCTTGTGCCGCATGCATTTCGGTAATCTACTAAAAGGACTGCAGGGTGGCAAAGAAGAAAACTCGATGTAGCCAAGCCACGAGTCCGATGTGGAGAGAGAGTACAAAGGTATTAATATGTAAAATGCAAAATAATGTACTGGGAAAAAATTAATTAAATTGTAAATTTTCTTCCTGCCTGTTGCCAGACCATGACAAAAGAGAAATTAATTTTTTTTTCTAAATAAAACAAAGGTTGACAAAAAATTTAGGAAAAAAAGAAGAGAAGGTTCATTCAAAACTTAAAAAGTCAGAGTTGCAGGTAAAACTCCCATTTCCTTGCACCCAGCAAGGAGAATGTGGGAGCCACTCGCTGCTAGGTCTTTACGAAATGAACAGCTAGAAGTTTGGTAACAGTGAAGCCATGGAAGGAGTCGACGTCAAACAGTTCTTTCAGCTTCTCATCACATAATATTATCCTCTTGTCAGATGGATCCTTCACAAATAAACAAACAGTTTCAAAGATTAGTATTAGTTGGTAGTGTACCAAGGACAATCACAATGTTAGAAGTTCTAAAAGAGGCATTAATGTAGATTCAATCTAAAAGTTCTTACATATACCATTTCAACCAGCCTTTTAACTAAGGTGCGACAGATTAATTAAAAAGAATAACGCCCTTAAAACTAATTCAGAGTCATCCTTAAGAATGTTACTGATGACAAGAGTAGATTTCAGATTCTGAACAATTATCATCATCATGAAAACAATTATTGGAACAGATAGCCTCCTTAATAATTCAGTCAATATAATGTTATTTAACACAAACTATCAGAGTAAAATATTTCAATCTTCTATATGTTACATTCTTTTTTCCAGACTAATCCATTGCCTGACTTTAGATCTAAATCAATTCAGTCAAACAACTTTATCCAATTACATAATTAATATTTTTATGCTCATAGACAAACAAATTTTGAGTGGTTGTAAATGAAACTTGTGGCTTTCTCAGTATAGTAGAGCATTATACTTCCCAGCTAACCAAGAAACAGTTACCAGTTTGATGTAATAGACAGGAATTACAAGGCTACCAGATTTTATAAAGGAATAATGCAACGGATGGGCAACAGACTATGCGTGTTGGGCACGAATGATGTGAGATATAAATATGTTATTAACAATTAACAGGCATAAATAGGGATTGATTCCCTGAGGTGGTATACCTGAAGGTTGTTTTCCTTTATGTAATCCCACATTCGCTTTATGACATCAGACCTTGATAATGCACTTTCTCCAGTACCAAGGAACTTCACTAGAGCATCTGACAGTTGAAGAGGAGCAAGAAAACCCGATTTTCCTCCCTTCTGCCGCTTTTCCTTTCTTTCATCTAAATCTGAAACAATAAACAAATTAAAATTATAAAAGGATGCTACAAGCCTTGGACTGAATATAACAGGAGATTTTCAATTATATAACCAGTCCATGACCTAGACAAACCCATATCAAAATGGTTGGAAAAAAAAATGTCTGAATCCAAATTCAAATACGTAAATTTGAGGATAAAACATGAAAGCATGAGCAGTATACACATGGTGCAGACAAAATCATAAATTCCAGCTTTAACAGAAAGCAACTTCTACAACAACGCATCAAATGCATGGTAAACTGATTTCTGTTTCGACCTTCTTCTCTTTCTTGCTTCCGTGGCTTTTCCTTTGGTGTTGACTTGACTGGAACAACTGTACCATGCAAGACAGAAAAATTAATCTTTCAGCTCTTATCACTAACACTAAAAATACAGGGAAATTGTGTTCATAATAACATTCATGGGAGGGTGATCATAAAAGCAACATACTTTCTTTACAGTTTTAGGAAAACATTATGGAACAGTGCAGTGGCTAAATAAAATTACCCTTTACATAAGGAACACTACAAAAGTTGGTTTTAGAAACTCTCCTCTCATCAATTTAAGTTACAACAGTTGCAGGGTGTGCTTGAATTGATATGATTCTACCCCAAGTGTCAATGTAACTTTTCTTTTTACTCAATAATACCAAGGGGCAAACAAAAACATAGAAGTCTGGCTTATATTCCAAATCTAACTAGCAAATCCTTTTCTTTAAATCTATATAAGGGTAAGAGACAAATGTTAACAGCATAAAGACTTATAACCAAGATAACATTGCAGAACACATACCATCATCTGAATCCAACGGCCATATGTGCTTTGATAGGGCCTTATTCATTTGAAACATGTTGATCGTATCTACATCAAAAAGGGCACGCAATCTTTCATCACAAATGATATTTCGCCTATTATTTGGGTCTTGCAAACCTTTCTCTCTAATGTAGGCCCACAGTTGCTTGACAACCTAGAACCAAGATAAACGTATTATTACAATTATGATAATGTTTAAATGATCAGATATTATAGAGTAAAAGTAGATAATTTTTGAATTATTAAATTTATTAGATGACAGAGCAAAAGTAACTTCTTTGTAACTTTCTATATATACCTCTGTCCTGGCCAGTTCCGATACCCCTACAAATTCCTGAAGTTGTGGAGAGAGACTACATAATTTGCTAAAACCACCCCCTCTTTTCTTGACCTCATTGTTAAGCTTGTTAGACCTGATTGTAAGATAAAGCAATCATAAGTTAATGAAAGGTGAAGTCTTTGATCCAAATTAATATTAGTTCAGTTAACCGTATCTATGAATTGTTCCCTTAGAATGTTTCAGACCATGAAGTAGCAAAAATTAAAAAATAAAACAAAAAGGCAATTTTCATAACAAAAGGTGTCATTTTGAAGTACACTTACAAGTGTCTGACAAGAGATGAACAACATATCTTGCAAGATCACAGAAACGACTTTGAAGTGAAACCAATAGAAAGGTTTTATCTTTAAGCAAATTTTTTAAGACCTGTTTTTTATAATTTCAATTGTTAATAGGATATAATAACTAAGAATTGCTTAAAATTACATAAATAACTACTGATTGCTGATAAAGAACACATTGTTTATCGGACAACAACATTGCTCAAAATTAAAAATAGTGTTCATAGTGCAATTTCTAAGAAGATGTCTGTGGACTCTTTTTCCTCATCATAAGAGTTTTATCTACTACGAGGTGATGCTACCCTTCAGTAACATCAGGCCTTCAAGCATTGACATGGTTGCTCTGGTGGAAGTTGGATGGGGAGACATTTTTTAAATTTAAAGAAGGCTATGCACTAAAGCTATGAGCAAGAGTAAAATCTGTATTCTCATTTTTGACCCATCTCCATTCCAAACAACAGAGAGGAAAAAAAATGGAGATTCCAGCATATGAAGTAATGCTTTCACGTGGGAAGATTTGACAAATAAAAAATGCAAGGGTTTTCCATCTAAAAGTCACATTTAAACAAAACAAGGGAGGGAGCCCTGTGATAGCAAACACACCTCTGGAAGTCCATATATCATTTCTTCTATGAATAACTAAGCAATTAGCAAGAATAAGTATATAATGGTCTTCAGGATACAATCTGGAATCTTCAAACGATTAAAAGATAGAAAATAAATGGTTACATTTTTTTAAATACAAAAAAAAAAAAAAAAAGATTAATTCAGCCTAAAACAACCCAATAAACTAGGAGAAAAATATGATTCTCGATCAGAAAATGGCAACAACAAACTTGCAAATGAACAACTCAAAGATTTTCTTTGATTTTTTTTTTTTTAATGGATAATATCTTCATAACATGGCCAACTGGCAGCAATGTGATCCACAGCAATCATAGACAACCCTTTGGATTAACGAGGACCTGTTCAAATTAAAACAGAGTCTCTCAATGTTTTATCACTCAAAATCTCTTTCCTATTATCAAATAAAAGCAGAATAGAATCCTCTTTTCAAATACATATCCAAGCATTCACAGATATAAACTATTAAGTTATACATTACTCCTAAATAAAGCAAAGAATAAAATGGAAGTGCACATGAAAAACAAAGCTCATCACGCTTTCCTTGCTCAAAACTTATTATGTAAGCAACTGTACCCATAACTTTCAAAGCTTAAATTACAAAAATATATAAATATAAAATAAACAAAATAAAGTCCAAAAGTCGCCTTGTATTACTGGAACAGGATTGCAAAGCCTAAAAATAGTGTCCACTTGACCACTACGTCTTGACATTCACAACCTTAATTAAACTATCATAATGATAAAACTTTAAAATTATCTCATCATCACTCATCCCCTAATTACTCAATAAAGTTCAATTAATTAGCCCTAAACCACGAACAAACGAAGCTGAAATTCAATACTAATAAAATGTGTAAATATTCCACTAATAAACAACGTAAATTTTTTAATTATTCAATATTAAAGTTACCGTCAATAACTAACCCTTTTTTAGCGGGACCTTTTCCATTACTCGCCTCTTCTTCATCATCGCGATCAGAACCGTCAGTTTCTTCGGACTTAACCCGCCCCGTCTGATCATCATTATCTCCTTCTTCTTCTTCTCCTTCTCCCTCTTCTTCTCCTTCATTTGAACCGTTCTGTTGGGCGTTCTCGAACTGGCTTTGAAGAAACAAATCCACTTGTTCTCTAACGAACACTTTCTTATCCGATAAATCGACTCCGAAGTCTTGCTCCAGTTGGCGGCGCACGATACCCGTGGTGGTCGTGTTGAGGTCCGAATTTCGTAGGAATTCCTGCAGTCGCGCGATAAGTTCAGCGTCCGACACCATTTTTTTTTTTCTAATTGGCTTTGGCCTGGACTAGCGCAGAGGAGGATAAATATGGAAAGAAATGCAAAGCTTCCTTTGATTATCGCTCAACTGTTTATCGTTGATCGTTGGGAGTGAAAGTGAAGGCGCCGTACCCGTGGCTTTTCTATAAGTCTCTATTTGACTTATTTGCCCTCAAAATTTACCTGAATTCATGTCTATGTCCCTGGAGTGCATTACAATTTATGCATATGCGGCAAGCGTTGAGTTGCTGTGCGTCTGGAAACATGGCGATGGCGTGCTCGCGTATTCCATTTTATTCAAGTAAAACGTGATTTATAAGCAAGTCCACCATCTATCATCAAATTTGTCATCACCTATCTTTGAGAAGATTAAGATTTCTCATTCAAGTTTTCTTCAGATAAGATTATGAAAATCACGTTTAAATCCATTTGTTTTAAGTAGTTAAGCCACCTAATCATTTTTTTTTAATGCTTTTAGCTTGTATATATATATATATTTATATATACTTTTTTTTTTTTGCAAGAATTAATGAATTAGATACACTGAAATGGTATGTATGTGTTGACCTAGTGCCTTGGTTATCAGTAAATCAGTATTATTGTATGCTTGCTTTTGTACTTCATTACAAAATTTAGTACGGCAACTAATAATGAAGCCCATGGGCCTTAATCTACTTACTTGTCCTAAAATTTATGCCGGCTACTCTTATGTTCTCTTTCTTAGTGTACATTTCTACCGTACACATGCGACACGTGCAACCCAAATTCATGTTTGTATAAAAGAGAAAGTATTGGGTACATCCTGTGTACCGTATCACATTGTAATCAGTACGATGCTAGCGTAATGTCCATCAAAGATGTTGACAAAGTAGATTCCACTTATTCAGTAATTTTAAGATTAAAATTATACTAGGTTTGATTGAAATTTGTTAATATGACCATCGAACACATACGATATCAAGCGAATGGTTATAATCTAATTTTGTTTGAAAGCGATTAAAAACTCAAATGCACCTTCACGTTTTGGTTCATTTCTGCCATTGTTTCAAATTTTAATTCTATATGAAAACTTGAAATAGAGAAAAACAATAAATAATATTTTTAAAATATTAAATTATCACATATGTGAAATCTAGATGTCAAGCTATTTGGTAGCAAGAAATAATAAAGCTGTAAGATACATTATATGTTAACATATCACTTTATCACATTATTTAATAAATATTATATAATTTATTGGAGGTAAAATTTAGGACAATTACTTGAGAAATGTATTATTTTTTCAAAAAATAATACAATATTTACAATTTATTTATTAGTTAACATAATAATATGGAGAGTGAATTTTTTAAAATTATTATTTTAAAAAAATCATTAGATAAATTTTTATTAGCTAATTTTATTAAACTATTTATTAACGAGGAACGATAAATTGTAAAATAAATGGTTTGATAGGGCTAAGCAAAATTATCCGATCCGACCCGTCGGGTTTTTGTTGGGTCAGTCCATAAGAAAAACCCGACTTTGGGTCCAAAATTCCCAACTCAGTTCGGATTTTTTTCGGGTTGGGTCCCAAGAACCCGCAACCCGACCCGACCCAAAGCTAAATATTAAAAATGAATTGCAAACACTAGGATTCGAACCTTTTACCTATTGTAAGACTTTTGAAAAAATTACCATTTGGCTACAACTCATTTTATGTATACTATGTAAACAAATTTTATTTATCATATAAAATTATGTAAATAAACCCGACCTGAAATCGACAATCCGTCATGAATAGCTTTAAATTTAAATACATCTCAAACCCGACCCAAACCCGACGGGTTCATTTTTTTAAAAATCAGAATTTAAGTTCAATTTCTTTAACCCGATCAGGTTTGAGTTTTTGTCGAATTAGATCAAACCCGACTTGACCCGACATGTGCCCACCCATAGGTTTGATACTTTTATTAAAGAATCATATCACTTTCGTCTTCCCAATAAATTGATCTAACATAAGTATAACATACCATCTACTTTAATTGGATTAACTAAATTTTACTCATAAATTATGTTTATTTTCATATTAATTTGCATAATTGAAATTCAATTTATAGAAGATTATAAGTTAATTATAATAGTAGTGCTGATCTACACATCTAAATATTATATTGTAATTTGGTTCACTCACGGTCAGTGAATTGCTCCCTCTTATAAAATGAATCATCACTCTCGGTGGAATGGCCTTTATAAGATGTTGATATGACAAGATAATAGTAACGAACGAGCAACGTGTTGGATGAATAAAGTGGCCAAGAGATTTGATGCTAGTGCTTTCAAAAGCAAGTATTTATACTCAGTAAGTAACTGAACTGAGTGATCATCGAAGTCCAAAGATATGGATTCTGAAATCAAAATTCCACTACTTTTACACATCAATTCATAGCTTAGAAGCTTTTCAAAATGTTCCACCTCGTTGGTTGATTTAACTTTTATGTACATTTTATTTTACTTAATCATGTCGTAAAGATTCTTTCACCTTTTTAATCGCATAAAGTTAAAGACCACGTATGAGTATTTTTATTGCCTTTAAAGGGTGTCCTGCACTCGTACAATCCTAAATCCTGTAAGTAAGTTAAAAAATTTTCCTACCACAAACCCACCAGAACACCATGAGACTAAACCGTAAAAATTGATTATAATAATTAATTTTTTAAATTTTTTCCGCAATTATAAACTCACCGTCACCGCGTCACCACAAGCATCGGTGATGTTAGTGTGACAGGTGAGGCGTAATAGTATATCTCAGAGAATGATTCCAACCTACGATAAGTTTCATGTTTTTTCGAGAAAGAAACAACAGGTTAAAGTAAACAAAACGTTATTGGATGGGAAGGGTGGGCTCCTCAAACTCCTAAACTGAAGAAAGGTATCTTTGAGGAATCATTCCAAATGCTCGTGGTATAACTGGAATTTCATAACTCCAATATTTAAATCCCCCCGAGTGAATATATTAATGTTTTTTAACTCTACCATAACAAATAATAATCATTTTTTCTCTACATGAATGGTTTGATTGGAAATATCAGTTTTATTTGAATAAAAAATAAAAGTTTATTGATTAAACTGTTAAAATTTTAATATTTAATTAAAAATTTAATAATTAATTGATAATAATCTATTGAATGTTAATAAGAAATTAAGAAGAGGTTAGTTTTGAAAGTCAATTCCAATGGCCTAACCTTTAATGCATGTTATGATGGATGGAACGATAAGCACTTTAAAAATATCAATTGGGCTACTTTTGTCTTTTTACTTTTGTAGCCATTCACAACCGGCCCATTATTGAAAAGATTCTCCTCATTTCTAATCGATTAGAAATGTTGCCTTGTAATGCGCAGCCTTGTCCTCGCCAATAAAATTAGTATTTGTTCACCTAATCACAAAATTTTCCACATGAACGCCAGAGATTATTGACGTTGTTACTCCTTAGATACACCGTGACTTTTCTCCATTAATTTATTTATTAGTCAATTACTGCTTCAAAGTCAGAAACTTTCCTTTGTTCCGAGTCTATGTTAATGGATAAACAATCCCCATCTCTTTCCACCTAATTGACCAAAATGTCCTCGATGGCAAGTGGGAACTGGTTGCTACTCTACTGTAATGTTCGCACCCGTGTTAACTTTTAGTAAAATTAAAATCAGCAAATAAAGCTAGAAACAATCAATCTTGAGTAAATCTAGACCGTTGGATCACTTGATGATAAAATTGCGTAGTTATACTTGTGAAAGATAGCTACACCGAAGTAATGCTCTTGGGCGAAATTAAGCGATCGTCTGTCCTTAAAACAATATCCGAGCAAAGGACATTTTCGCCAATTAAGAAAGAAAGAAGGTCAAGCAATCGACTAATACAGAGAGACAAGCAAAGCCAGGAATGGAAACAAGCAATATGATACCGACAAGACAGCCAACTGTGAAACGTCGTCGCTTCGTTTCCAATCGACTTGGTTTTTGTCCTGTTCGCCTTGCATATATCAAGAATTTCTTTGTCATTATTCCTTCTCTCTCCTCCAAAGGTCATCTCCTTCACTGTGGTTAACCAGAAAACAGATATTAGCTTGTCGCCGATTACTAAAGTATCCATCTCTAGTCATCTTCCAGCTCAAAACGCACGTCGTTTACACTTTGTTTATTTCGTTAAGCGACAAAGAAAGGCGTCGTGTTGCGGTGGTCTAACCTAATCCAATGTTGCGGTGAGTTCATGCGTGAGCGTGAAGAGTAAAATCTGAAACTTAGAAAAAAATGGATCGGGCGGCGTTAACTGTGGGGCCGGCGATGGATATGCCGATTATGCATGACAGTGACCGGTACGATTTCGTGCGAGATATCGGTTCCGGTAACTTCGGTGTGGCTCGGCTGATGAGAGACAAGCACACCAAGGAGCTCGTAGCTGTTAAGTACATCGAGAGAGGCGACAAGGTCAGTCTGGGAATTTCATTGAGGAATTTTTTTGTCACTTAATGGCAATTTATTTTGCGTCTGTTGCAATTAATGATTTTAGGAAATTAGGGAGCTTTTTTTTTCTCCTTCTGATTGGACCTTTTAACTTTAGCGCTTTTACTTTTAAGTTATTTTCGGAAATGTTATGTCCAAGGCGGCTTTCTAATTACGCTGAATTTATTTTTCCTTTTTAGGTAAAATTATCGTTGAAGCCTGATATTATTTAGGAAAGTTAATTAATTCCCTCAAATGAATGCTTTAGGGCTATAATTTTTCATCGTTTTAGATTTTCCAAAAATCCAACTTTAATTAATTAGTTTTCTTAAATCCTTTGTTGCAGGATTTGTTGAGATGGATATTTAATGAGTAAAAAATCATACTTAGATCAGCATGTGTTTGGTTGTAGGATTTAAAATTTTGATATATTTGTTTCCCTTAGAGATTGGGTGGAGTTCCATGACTTGGATCCAACTTGTAATTCATCAGCATTGGTTTTTCTTATATATATAACTTACCTTTTCCATATCCATTTGCTTGTTTCTTTTTATGTACGACGAATTAGGTAAACCCATTATCATTTAATGCACGTATATATTAAAAATTTAAGTAAAAAATGTAAACATTGTTATAAAGCAGTTCTTTTAGTTTTTCCATGGCCAGGTTTAAGAAAGAAGGGAATATATGTTTTAGGTAAGCTTCTTTAGCTCCTTTCTTGATAAGAGTCTTCTTTCCAACATCAAAGAAGAAGATCAAAACCCAAAATGTAAACAATTTTCTATTTTTCTTAAAAAATGTATTTTTATAATGGCGAAGTAAGTGATATAGTTGAGTCTTTGCTGTTTCTTTGAGTTTTTGGTAATTTTAAGTTTGATTTTTTTGCCAACTCTTAAGCACACTCAAGAGAACGCACAAATAATGCAAGATTTCATCGTTCTATTGTCTTGAAAATGAAATAAATTATAAAATAAATTTATACACATGATTATAGGAGACATGTCATCAAAGTAGCTATGAATTAACTGGAGACTTGACATCATTATTGCGCTATTGAACATGAAATGATTATGGGATGAGATTTGAGAGGTTGAGACCGATCAGTATGGAACACTAGTTTTACTGGTTTTCATGTGGACCTGGGTTATTAAATTGGGCCCTTTTCAACTGCGATTTACTTTAAATCCATGTCCATTGATGGGATCCAAAAAATTGAATAGAATTTGAGGGTTCAATTCCAAGTCCTTGGTCTAAGTTGGTAGCAAATATGCAGGAGGAGGAATTTTATTGAATGTATTAATGAGATATGCATGTCCCATATTTGATTTGTGTATAAGAAGATTTTTGTTGCAAGAAAGGGTAAATTCAAGCATGCAACGGGTTTAATCCATTTGCATAAGCTAGGGATCAATAAATTGATTACTCCAAATAAATTCTATTCTATATGGTTAAGGAATCATCACATGTAGCTAGTTTGAGTATGAAGCTGCACTGTTCAACTTTTTGCCATATCAAAGGGATGCTCCAACTTGTAAATTTGAGACTGGAACGTAGCGAGATGATGAGATCATGGAAGTATTTATTAATGACACTAGTTTTTTGTGTTGTCATAGTAGCTTATGCAAATGGAGTGACGGTTGGGTTTTAAGGTTGTGAAAAGTTGGGATAAAGTTTCTTACACTGTTTTAATCAAGATCTGATCAAAGCTTTATTTCTTAAAGGAAACTTTTTTATCCTTTACCTCTAAATGAAAGATTTGAGGAAGAATACCAATTATTTCATTTATATTCAAAGTTCAGTGAGAAATTGAAAATTTGGATTATGAAATTTGATTTTTAGCCAGAGATGAAAAGACAGGATAAGTGGTTATTGGTAGGGAAAATAATGTGGTTTATAATGAGAGTGGAAGACTAGACTGCCAAATTCTAACAAACTTTTTGTTCATATGTTGTGACTCTAGAATGATGAAAATTTTCAAGACTTCTGGCTTTCTGATTGTGGTACTGTATCTTGCAGATAGATGAAAATGTTCAAAGAGAAATAATTAATCATAGGTCATTGAGGCATCCTAACATTGTCAGGTTTAAAGAGGTTAGTTTGATTTCTGATTATTCTTTTGAAGTAAGGGGATGATTGTTTAATTTACTACTATACTGTAAATCCTTCTACAGATTATTTTGACACCTACCCATCTAGCCATTGTAATGGAGTATGCTTCTGGTGGAGAGCTTTTTGAGCGAATATGCAATGCTGGGCGTTTCAATGAGGATGAGGTTCATATGATGAAATCTTGCTTTCTTCTTTCTCTTTGCATTAACTTTTTGCATAGCTTCTTTACTCTAGTGTTTTGTGCAGGCTCGCTTCTTCTTTCAGCAACTGATATCTGGAGTCAGCTATTGCCATGCAATGGTAAACCTCCTTTCTCTTGTGTATGCACTTCTTTATGGTAAATCCATTTTTCAGTTTGAAAAAGTATAGCGTTTTTGTATCCTGCATCACAAATTTGAGTATTCATTTGGCTTCTGCTTGTCGTGCTTCTTGATTAAGCAAGTATGCCACCGGGACCTCAAGTTAGAAAACACTTTGTTAGATGGAAGCCCAGCTCCTCGGTTAAAGATTTGTGACTTTGGCTACTCTAAGGTGCTGCTTACCTTTCTTTTTCTTATTTTTCTGACATCAGTTCTCTTCTTATTTGACATTGAGAATTCTAGTAAGGCATTCTATAACAAGTCCGTGCTTAACTTTTTATGCAATTTTCAGCTTTCATGCTTAAACTTGCTCAGACTGCTGTTGTTTTATTGTAGTCCTAAGCATATTAGAATAAAATAGCATTTGATTTTGCATCTTTGTGGGCCTGGATATTTATTATTTATTTTGGGCTATTTGGTGGTTTTGTGGTATGATGGAAATTGTAGTCTTCTCATCAAAATTTTGACTGATTGTTGTTGTCTTAGAATGCCCTATAGAAATATTTATACACAACATTTTTATGTGTTTTGTCATGGATTCTCCTTTTTGCAGTCCTCGGTGCTTCATTCACAACCTAAATCAACTGTGGGAACTCCCGCATACATCGCTCCAGAAGTATTGCTGAGGCAAGAGTATGATGGCAAGGTATATATTTACTGCAAAATTCAAACTAGTTTATGACCAACATCTCCTTATGCAAACATAGCTTTCTGTTAAGAGTTTGAAGGAATTTATTTTCGAATACAATTCTGGTGTACTGTTTTTAAATTGTGTGTATTGAGATGATGATATTATATTGATTAATTAATTGCCTTTGTGGGATTTTACGAGGCAAGTGATATATTTTATAACTGGTCTTTTCTTTCTAAACCAATTTGGTGCTGCAATTCTTTTATATCATTTCATATGTTCCTTTTAGCTTGGGAATGTGAAATGATGCTTGCCATTGTCTTACTAGTCTAGTGATTTAGATAGGCTATTCACCATGTAAAATTTTCTTAACTCTATATCACCACCATTGGTGCTATTAGCATTCTCTCCATTTTTCTTTTAGCAAGTGCAGGCTGCACCAAAGAAGTTTGATTCTAGCATGCCTACTAAGGTTCTCCTCTAAATTTTTTGGCATAAGTAGCTGTTCACCATGTGAATTTTAATTTCCTCTCTTGAATAATTCAGCATATAGTTATTTATTTTGGCCCAAGTCAGGAAGTTAGCTGGACCAACAGTTTCTCATGCCAATATTATATCTTATTTTTTCATCTGTTGCTTGAGTTAATGTGAATGTTAGAACTTCTGTTGAAGTCAAGGTCTTAGCTTGGCTAGGAATGTTGAGATGGATCAGCTCATTCGTGTTTGTACTCTGATTAAACATTTGAGAATAGCCATAGTGCATCTAGCTGTCCCTTATAATGTCCTGGTCTAGCCCAGAAGAGGCTTTGCTAACTGGGAAGCAGGAATTGAACATTAAATAGCAGATCATTAGCTATGTTGGGCCAACTTATTTGTGCGAACGTGCTTACTGTAAGTGCACCCAGCCACCTAAAGGCCTGCCTTCAAGGTTGGAAGGAGGTAGTTTCTGACACTATCGTCTTAAAATGGGAAAGTAAAATGCTGTCGATCTAGTGTTTTGGAATGAAATTTATGTAGTTCCCACCTCATATTGTTTGATTATTGGCGTTTGGCCTTAGGCTGTGTTGTAAATATTGGAATACAAGATATCATGAAGGATATTTAAGTAAGGACGAAAAAGATATATGAAGCAACGGGGCCATCATGGTATCTTTTAACTCCTCTGAGAAAAAAATAAGGTGGCTAATTGGATTATTTATTCATCTGTCTTTTTATTCTGTATTGTGGCAGATTTTTATTTTTTGTCCCTATATCCTTTTTTCAGCCTTCTTTGCAGACAAATACACATCTCTTCAATTTTGTCACAGATACTTGTCATATTATCTCTTCTCTGAATGCCGTACCTATGGAGTTGGAAAATTTTCCTTTTGAATTAGTAATAATAGTCAACAAGGTTTGATGAAGTTGATGTAATTTTTTTCTGCCACAACTGCATAAGTGTTGAACTTTTTCCCCCAAAAAGAGGGAAGTTTTGTTCACTTCATGCATATACACTGCCTGTGTCCCTCTGTCCGTGTAATTTTTCCTGATTTGTTATATTATCTAGAGTAGCAAACTGATTGTAGGAGGTTAGACTGTAAATGTGCAATAATGCCAGTGCAAATATCCTGTGGTTCCTGCTGGTGAAGGACCTTGGGCCCACCTAGAGCTCTCCAGTCTCTCTTGTGGCTCTTTTTAAGAATTCTGTTATCCTCCCATTTAATTATGATGCCTCCAGGGCTCCCTTGTTTCTATATCCATAAATTGATATTAGAACTACATTCTACAACTATCTTTCTTTATTTATTGACCACATACATTGTACATTTCATCATATTTATTGATTGTATAGATGTCTGCCTCTTTGCTTGTGTACACTACAGATTGCTGATGTGTGGTCATGTGGTGTAACCTTATATGTGATGCTGGTGGGAGCATATCCTTTTGAGGATCCTGACGAGCCAAGGGATTTCAGGAAAACAATACAAGTATCAACTAAACCTTGCTGTTATATCACGTTTTTCAGTTCCAATATACATATATATTTTGACTAAAGACATTTATGTGATTGGCTTCATGCAGAGAATTCTGAGTGTCCAATATGCCATTCCAGATGTCGTTCAGATTTCTCAAGAGTGCCGTGATCTAATTTCAAAAATTTTTGTTGCTGATCCTGCAACAGTGAGTTTTCTTTTTGTTTCTCAAGAACCCAAGTTTATGTAATTTAACATAATGATCATGGAATGGGTTTTAAGTAATTACAAGAATATTTTTGTGTTAGGGTGTCTTTAACATCTCATTCACTTTAATTTTCATGCTTTTAAATATTTGTTTGGTCCAGAGAATCAGCATTCCTGATATTAGGAACCATCCGTGGTTTCTGAAGAACCTTCCTGCAGACTTGATGGATGAAAATACAATGGGTAACCAGTATGAAGAACCTGATCAACCCATGCAGAGCGTTGATGCAATCATGCAGATAATTGCTGAAGCCTCCATACCAGCAGTTGGGAATGGCCTTAACCACTGCATGGCAGACAACCTTGACATGGATGATGACATGATGGAGGATTTAGATTCTGAGTCCGACCTTGATATTGACAGTAGTGGGGAGATAGTATATGCGCTGTAATCACAGCATGTATATGAAATTCTTAAAAGGCAGCTTCTACAACAATGTAGTTATTTTGGGCCAATAGAGATGTGGAGATCTAGCTAAGAGAATGTGTGCATGGTAGGTAGTAGATTAAGAAAGTAATGGCATGGGGAAATGTTGGTTCAGTTTCCGTAAGATTCCTGTGAAACTTGTATGCCTTTTTGTGGAGAAAATTTGATATGCTTTGATGCTTTAAGGTGTGGTAACATGTAAAAACCTATCAATCAAGGGGAAGATCTCCCTTTGAACTCTTACCAACATCATTTTTGTATCGTTTTATTGTACTTTTGTGGTGTTTGTTTACATTGACTTGGAATACCTATATATGTAAGTATACCATCGTAGAACATTTGCCTGCAATACAAATTTAGAGACTAGTTTTTGCTTGTGTATATGTTTTCTTTCAGGATTTTTTCTATATATATTTTTTTGTTTATCTTCTCCAACGGAAGTAACTGCCAAAATCTTGGTGCATTTCATTTCAAAAGAACTTTGGAATGACGTTTTCACTCAAAAGTCTTAAATTCCTTCCAGCAGTTGCTCCGTATCACGTAGATCATCTCTCTTCTTGTGAATTCTTTTAACCTTACAAAACTATCATCACTTTTCTGAACACAGAGCAAGCATCATCTTTTTTTTTTTTTTTTTTTATTTGCAAGTATCTTCCAACCTGTCTTGTCCGCAGAGACCCGGCCGGCTACAGGTTATTTGAATACAAGTTGGTTTGAGTTCGAGTGAAGCAAGATAAGAACAACTATTTTACAGAATGACCAACTCATGTCCAATGTCAAATGATAAGAACAACTATTTTACAGAATGAGCAACTCTATGTCCAATGTCAAATGCAGTCATCGGAAAGTTCATCCGAGTTGTCGATTTCGGTAAATGAAAAATCAGGTTTATCACAACAAAGTACTTCGAGGAATTTGACATTGATATTGCCTTTTTTCTATTTTTTTTTTTTTTTTTTCAGGATTCGTAACAAAAATTTCCATTATTTCTTCCCCCTTAAATTAAGTAGTCTGTTACCAAAAGAGATGACCACGATAGGATTTTGTTATAAAACAAGTTTTCTATTTCTTTTCCCTTTTCTTTCTTTAATTAAATTTTTATATTTTATATTTCAAGTCATTGAATCTAACGATGATGTTAACTCAATAATGTTTATCAGATTGGCATGGTAAAGTTCCCAATCATAATATATAGAAAATAATTGTGAAATTACAAATATTTCTAGGTTGGACTAAATCTTTTACACTAGAACTTACTTTTTAGTTTTTAGGTAGTTTGAAAAAGAAAAGAAAAATATACCCGAGTTGTGTGAAATATACTTATTTATTCTTTCTTTAATTATAATTAGAAATATAAAGAAATGGAAAATATATAGTGAGTAGTTTAAAGCCTGGGGAGGAGAAAAGGAAACATATATTCTATAAACTTTTGGTTTTCCTAAAGCTTATCTGGGTTAGATATAAGAGATTTTCCTCCTAAGGTTAAAATTTTTAAATTATTCTTTAAAAATTAGGTCTTTGATACAAAGCAAGGATAAAATCTTATCCTCCGTAATCCGAATAAGATAGAAGAAAATTTTCAAAGAAAATTATAAAAAAAAGAGCTTCCATGTGAATTATTATTTATTTTTATTTTTTATTTTTAACTTAAATGGTGCATATATTGTGGGGCCAATGTATGTAGTTTAGATTTTTCTCTGATTTAATTGGTGTATGTACTTAAATTTCGTCTCTATCTAATTGCTATTATCAATATCAATAATAAGGAGTTAGATTTTGAGTTGCTGAAGACAGAGAAGGAAACATCTAAACCATAACACTTGAACATTACATCAATAATTACACATAAATGTTGCTTATAAGCAAGAAAAAAGTTTTTCTCAGAAATTATCATTGTGAAGCCAATTTAAGTTGATATCTTCTTTGAGCACTTTCATCCTTACATTTGAGAGATGGGGCAGAAACGGTTCCCAGTTGTAGGCTGTTTCTTCATCGCATTTAACTTCCTTCAGATTCTGAAGATTCGTCATTGATCTGGGTAGTTCACAACTAGAGCATCCTCTCATGCAGAGTGTTTCTAAATTGGATAAATCACCTATCTGTATTGGTAATTCCTTGATGTTTAAACATTCAGATATATCAAGAAAATTCAAATTAGAAAGGTTCCCAATCGTGTCTGGCAATGCTACCAAATCAGTACAAGAAGCAAGTCTTAGCTTTTGTAAGTTCACTAGCTTGCCTATCCCTTCAGGTAGTCTGGAGAGCTTATGAGAGTTGGTGATGCTGACTATCTTTAAGGAGATAATCTCACATATCCCATCTGGCAATTCCTCAATATCATTGCAATAGTCAATGTCAATCTCCTTCAGATTTGGAAATGCATGTGAAATCTGGAAAGTAGGATTCCTAAAAACCTGTCCAATATTGGACATAACCACTGATATCTTTTGCAGATTCTTCATTTGTATGGTTGTCATGTCAAAGGAAGAAATTGAAACTTGCTCCAATCTAACTCTCTTTAGATTAGGCAAATAGCCAAGAATTTGAAATTCACTTAATTCAACAGGATAGAATCCATAATTTATGACTATCAAGACCTTCAGTTTGTCCATCTCCTTCATAAATTTTGGTAAGGTGTACTTCTTGGATCGTATATTAAGAACAACAACCTCAACCTTAGGTGCTTTCAAGTCATACCAACCGGAAGAGAATGTTTCATCTGCATATTATGTCTTATATGTTGTGAGGTGATGAAGAATAAAAATAAAAATTTGTGAACATTAAAAAAAGTTTTCGAGTAGTGATACCAACCCGCAGTAATTGATAAGAGACGGGCATTTCTGGGATGCAGCTTTTGTTCTAACCACCATCCAGGAAAATTATCTCGATCTATGTCTATAAATAGTCTTTTCGTCTTTTCTATCGGCTCCAACATGCTTTGATGAATTATCAACTCTCTGAGAAGATCATGTTGTATGACAAAGTGATCATTATAGAAACCATCACCACTAGCATTTGTCCTGTTGGATAGACATAAATTGATTGCTCAGGAAAGATTCAATTTCTTCCTATGCAGGTAGTTGCTTGTCTGATAGAAGGATTAGTACTTCAACTAGAGAATACACGACATTCTATTTTCATTTGCATTAACTGAAGTCAATCAACAAAATAATTCACAAAACTAAAAACTTCACTAGTAGTTCCCTTCCCTGGAAACTTGTCCTTTGCTTCTGTTAGTCCCATAAAAACAATAAGAGGATTGTTTAGTTTCATTTTTAGATATCTATTATCCAACTTACCTTGTGACCACCAGATGAACCAGATTTTGGTTGGAGAGATCATGGAGGTTGGTAATGGCATAGAGATAATCACCCAGTTCGTACAATTCCAGCCACATGTCGATGAGGGCGGCGACAGGAATCCTGTGGTCCTCAGGAAATGAACCAAGGTCCATGTAACGCTCCTTCATGTCATTATCTAAGGCGTCCAAGCTGCTTTGGAGACAAACAAGCAGTTCAGTGTTGGAATGGACAATATTTGTATCTTGAGTCCATTCCTTTACTCTTTGTTTCCAGACTTCGGCAGGCCGCCCACAGAGTGATCTACCGACAACTGTAAGAGCCAGTGGAGATCCCTTACAAGCTCTCAATATCTGCACAATTGGTCAAACCAGAAAAAAAGTTTGCTTTGGATGTTCAAAATGCTCAATTTAGGTTCTTTGTCGCTAATGTTTTGGCAAATAGTAAAGAGAGATGAAACAAGTACAAAAACATACTAACATGTACTAAAGGGCAAAAATTGTATTCATATGCAAAATATGTATGCTAGACAAGATAAATGAAGATAAGCACATATGATGTTCATAACTGTATTGACAGAGCACCTTATTAACAAGATCTTTATCTGCAATGTATGAGTTCCCATCAGGACGGATTGCTGAATATTGAAAAAGAGTCATGGCAGCTTCATTATCCAATGGCTTCAAATTATATCCAGAACCAAATTCTGGGAACACAAATCTTGATGTCACCAAAAGCTTGTAATTGGGCAATTGAAACTTGAACTTTTGCACTATGGATTCCGACCCAGACCAGACATCATCAAGGATCAAAAGTATAGCCGCTGATCCTATTTCCTTCAGCAACTGTTCCAAGTAATTAATTGCCTCTTCGTCTGTTAGAAACTCAGGCACAGAGTGATTATCCTTATGAATATGCTGGAATATTTTCTGTACAATGACCTTCACACTGGGCGTTCTAGAAACAGTGACAAAGAAAATATTGCCCTTGAATTTGTCTGCTAAAATACCATGTGAATAGTAAGTAATCGAGATCCAAGCACATTAAAAATTACAAAGAAACTAAGTACCACTTTCACATTAGAAATTGTTCATAATGACAATTTCATAGAAATAATTTATAATCCAAATCCAAGCACAAACATGGAGCAGATTTAAGAAACGAAAATTACTTCATTAGGACTCTCCTACACACACATTTCAATGGACAGGATGCACGAAAAGCATATATATAAGCAGTAGCTGTTCAAATATTTTGCTAAAGATATTGCACCAGTGGGACAGAGGTCCGTTTTCAATCATCTAACAATATAGCAAGACTGAAAATCTTTGCATAAAGGTTATGCAATTCATTAACACACAATATCACTTATAAATCCATTTATTATCAATCAGTATATCATCTTGTCATCTTGGTTCAGGTTTACCGAACAATAGATAGTCAATTAATTGACGTAAAAACTAGGCAAGTAATATAAATTGATATTACCTCGAACTTGATCATCATTGCAAAGCTTTTTAACCAGTGTTGTCTTCCCAGATCCTCCAGGAGCTGACACCACAATCACTTGCATGTCTTGGTCAAACAAGATCATCTTTAACTCCTTCAATGGAGCATCGAATCCAGGGGTAATCTCCGGAGGATCAGGTACTGAACAGGGTCTAATTCCGACCTGATTAAACTTGCCACCAATGTTAAGGTGACGCTCTATCCCCCCGAACTTGAGCAGAATTTTTTTGTCGTCTCTTGTCAGTTGTGCTAGCATGTTAACCTGAAAGAATCTGACAATAAAGCTATCCAGTTGCTGGAGCTTGAAAGCATAATAAATTCTTTTGAAGACATTCCACTTCACTTTTGAACACTTGCGCAGAAGCTGCTCGCCTTCCCTCAGCTTATCAATTAACTCTTTGATTTCCTGCTCTGGCTGATCCAAATCTCTATTTAACTTATCTATTTCTTGGACAGTTGGAGTTATAGTTCGTAAAGTTCTTTCTAAATCCCTGAACAAGCTCCTGAACATAACTGCTTTGACGCCTGCCTCTTTGACAAGTGGTAATAAATGTTCAAGCACAACTCCAACACATTCTTCTGCCATCACATCTCCTTAAGAACTGAATGAATCAAGATAACTACTTCTCGCAAATACCCTTTTTCTCTCCTTTCTTTGGATGAGACATAGCATAAGAATGACGCTATGCATAAATGACGCTATATATGAGCATCCAACGTACTCTTACTTGAGCGTGTAGTTGATCTTTTATGCAGCTGCCATGTATACAGTGTGGGGACTTCACCCGTTGACTTCGGTTTCAAGCATGCAAGCCATTTTTATTCAATGGTTATAACAGTGGAAAATCACGATCAAAAAGTCATTCAATTCCATTTGTTAACTAATCTTTTGAGCAATTAATAGATCGACACCCTTTTCTAATTTAAGTTTCGAAAAATACAGGAAAGGGATTTTTTTTTTTTAATTAGTTTATTAAAACAGAAAGAAAATCTCCCTATTATTGTGAAGGATTTATATTTTGGGAAAATGCGGCCACTGCCCACTTCTGCCGACTCTAATTGATTCTCTCTGTGTTCATACAAGTTTGGTCCCAACTCCACGTAATTGACTTCAACACAAAAAAGAAGAAAAGTATCGAACAGTAATCGTTTTCCTGGAATCCTTTATTTTTCTTAGAAACGAAGTCACCATCTTGATGGTTTAGTTAAAGGATTTTGCCAAGCGAGTCACACCATGAATTGTTTCTCAGAAAATACATCTTTCACATCCAGTTTCTCTGCAAAGACGATAACCATTGAGACTTGTCATTTTTAATTTAAAAATGGCAACAGAAAATAGCGAAATACTAAATAAATTAACATGGTATTGATCAAAAGTTATGTAAGTAGTATATGTTGACAAATTAATTTATAAATGTATTTTTAATTGTCTTTATATTTTGCAAATGTGTTATGGAAACTGACTGCAAAGAGTCACTGGCGCAATGACTGGACATGTATTCCCCCATGATTCTGAAACCACTCATCTTGTATCGCCCTTAGATTGACTTTCATTTGAGTTCAGCTTATTCTGAACGATCAATCCCAACTCAGATGTCCAATTTTTGAAGATTCAAGCAACTAAAGTATAATTATCAGAAAGTTATCAAGTTAGGGTTTAAGAAATTAAAACAGGTTGCCACCACCAAATGTTGCAAGGAATTTGTGCTTTTAACGTTTCCCAAGTCTTTTCTTCATTCAGGATACTTTGTTCTGTTTCCCGAAAGACAACGTCAGCACATAAAGAAGTATAATTACCCCTAAAACTCACACAAGAAGGTAAGATCCAGACCATCACTTAAAAATTACAACAACGCAAAAATATGATAATTTCACCATGAAAGCTTCTCCTAAAATATGTAAGCATACCTAGAATTATCAGTCTAACTCTTAATTAATTACAATGAATTATGTTTCTTAAGCATTCCATAGAAAACAAAGAAAAAAAACTGTCACAAATCATGATTGTGAAGCCAATTTGATTTGACATCTTCCTTGACCACTTCCATCCTTAAATTTGAGATATTGGGCTGGAAAAGTTTCCAGTTACAGCCAGTCTCTTCACCACGTTTCACAACTCCCAAATTTGAAAGATCCCTGATTGGTTAGGGAGTCCACAACTAGAGCATCCTCTTATGCAGAGCGTTTCTAAACTGGATAATTTACCTATCTGTATGGGCAGTCTTTAATGATTAAAAAGTCAGATATAAGTTTTAGATAGATTCCCAATTGTGTCTGGCAATGCTTCCAAATCAGTACACGAAGCAAGTCTTAGCATTCGTAAGTTCACCAACTTACTTATCCTCCCAGGTAGGCTAGATAGCTTGTCACAGTTGGTGATGCTGATAATCTTAGGGAGACAACCTCACATAGCCCATCAGGCAATTCCTCAAGATCTTTGCAGTAGTCAATGTTGTACTCCGCCAAATTTGGAAGGAAAAATTCCTAAAAACCTGACCAACTTTACACATATCTACTGATATCTTATGCAAATTCTTCATCTGTACCGTTTTCATGTCAAAAGAAGGAATTGTAAGATGCTCCAATCGAACTCTTTTTGGATTGGGTAAAGAAACAAGAAGTAAATTCAGAAGGAAATAATCAATTTGCGACTATAAAGACCTTTAGTTTGTCCATCATCCTCATGAATTTTGGCAAGTTGTACTTCTTAGATCGAATATTAAGAACTACAAGCTTAACATCAGGTGCTTTCATATTGTACCAACAGGATGAGAACATTTCATCTGCAATATTGTGTGAACCAGATAAAACCTTGCTTCAGGAGTTCGGAAAACCAATTTAGAGTGAAAAAATTAAATTTATCACTCCATGTTGACAAAGGGTACAAGAGTAAGGAAACAAGCATAAAATCTTTCTAACATATATTAAAAATGATTTGCTGAGTCAACAAGGTTTGCATAAGCAATATATGCATGCTACACAAGAAAAAACAAATCAAAATTGCAGTGTAAGCTTGTAACTGTAGATTGTCACACAACTTATCCACAATTTTTGGATCTGGATCGCATGAGTCTCCATTAGGAAGGTTTGCTGAATGGATAAAAAGATCCTTGACAACTTTTTCATTTAATGGTTTCAAATTTAGATCTTGATGTCACCAAAATCTTGTAATCGGGCAATTGGAACTTGAAAATTTGCAAAATGGGTTTTGAGCCGGACAGACATCATCAAGGACCAACAGTCTAGCATTTGATTGTATTTCCTTGACTAGTCTAAAGGAAACCCTTTTCTTTAAGGAAGGCTTGTAGGAACAAATGAGGTTTTTCACAATTGACATGAGATACTGTTTTTGGGAATTTTTCAATTGAAAAAAAAAAAAGACATTTCTAAAAGGAAAATTTGACTATTTCAAAATAGATTAAAAAAAAAAAGAAATTCAATAAAAATCAATATATAGAAAATATAGAGAAATAGAATAAGTAGAAAAGGGTTAAATGATTTAAAAAAAAAAAAAAAAAGAAAGGAACAGAAACAGAGTTCCTGTATTTCCTTGAACAATATGTCCAAGTCTTTAAATGCTTCTTCATCTGTTTGAAACTTGGGCACCTTTTAACCCTTATGCTGGAATATTTTCTTTACAATGACCTTCACATTGGGTTTTTTCAGAAACAATAACGGAGAAAATATTGTACTTGAATATGCCTGTTCAAATGACATGTAAGAATGCTGCAGATGAAGGTTCCAAGGAAATTAACTACCATTTTCACAATTAAAAAAAAAAAAAAGGTACATAATGGCAAATTGACAAAAACAAATTACCTAATCCAAATCCTTGCAAATACATAGAGCAGAATTAGAAAATGGAAATTTCTTCATTATTCTCCTAACAAATTTCAATGATAGTAGGCACTGAACAGTCCTATTACTGCTACGGGATCAAAGACCAATGGGACAGAGTTCTGATTTTAATCATCTAGCAGAATCGTAAATATTGTCATAAGCTAGGCAATTCAACTTAACACAAGCTAGTTGACAAATAAGAAAAAGAATCCATTACTAGTTTGTAAATTAAATTATTCAGAGCTAAGCACATAATATAAATTGATACCTTTACCCTGATCATCTCCGTCTCCGCAAAGTTTTTTAACTAGCGTTTTCTTGCCAGATCCTCCAGGGGCTGACGCCAGATCCTCCGGGGGCTGACACCAGATCTTTTGCATGTTCACTAAGCAAGTCCTTCTTTAACTCATTCAAGGAAAACATCCAATCCAGGAGTAGTCTTGGGAGGATAGCGTACCGAGCAGGATTTTAACAGAGAGATGAGGTGCGTGAAATTTTTGAAACCAAAGGATTTTACAAAATTTCAAAAAATAACAGGGAGGTATCAGGAATTCACCCTTTAAATATTCATAAAACTAGTATTTTAATTTTTATATTTAAAATAAATAAGTTAATTTTAGAAATATTAATTTTAATTTCTAATATAAGTAATTGTTATTTTTTTTTTAATATGAATCTAAAATTATCTATCCAACCCTATAGGATCTTCTTGTCATTTTAAAATATTAGAGAATTACAACAAATTCTTAAGGTTTGACTGAACTTTAGACACACAAATGTTTCATAAACTGAAATAAAGGTCCAAAAGTTAACAGAATCTGTTATCTTGCACCGTAGTTTTGGTATGGTTACTGAAAAACTCTTAATCTTAGTATGATAAAAAGAATTTAAAGTTTTTTTTTCCTGTACTTGATTCAAACTTAGAAGAAGTCTTTTTATTGTTTTTATTTATACTTGTAAGGAAAATATCTTATGAAAAACTGTCTGCAGAGAGTTAAGAGACCCAACTACTGGACATGTCTGAAGATCACTCACCTGCTTGCTCTTAGGTTGACTCTTTTCTGAGTGAAGTCAGACAAGTCAACTATTTTAAAGGATCAGTCCCAACTCAATGCGCAAGTTTTGAAGAGCCCGAACCACTCAAAAGCAGTTTATCAGAAAGTATATGATAAGTCATCCGCTTGGGTTTAACAAGAAGAAAAAAAAAAAAAAAAAAAAAAAAAAGAATTTTTTCAAAANTTTAAAAAAAAAAAAAAAAAAAAAAAAAAAAAAAAAAAGAATTTTTTCACAAGAAAATGTTACAAGGAATTTCCTTGTTTTCTTTTTCGGGATACTTGGTTCTGTTTCTTTTCTTAAATTAAATAGTTCCCCTGGCCAAAAGATATAACCACAATGCATAAAGGACTATAACAGCCCTCGAACCGTACGTTCATCCACAAGAAGGTAAATCGAGACTATCACTGGAATAACTGCATTAATACATAGACAAGCTAATTTCACCATTAAATCTTCTCCTTACATTTACAAACATACATATAATGATCAGTCCAACTTTAAATCAATTACACATGACTAATGTTGCTTAAGCATTGCATCAAATAAAATTGGGAAGCCAATTTAAGTTGATATCTTCTTTGACCACTTCCATTGTTACCTTTGACAGATCGGGCTGGAAACGTTTCCAGTTAATGGCTGTCTCTTCGTCGCATTTCACAACTTTTAGATTCTTAAGATTCAATAAGGAGAGCTCACAACTAGAGCATCCTCTCATGCATAGAGTTTCTAAACTAGATAACTCACCGATCTGTCTTGGCAATTCCCTAATACTTAAACACTCAGATATATCAAGAAACTTTAAATTAGATAGGTTCCTTACTGTGTTTGGCAACTCTTCAAGATCAGTGCATGAAGCAAGTCTTAGCTTTTGTAAGTTCACTAGCTCACCGATTCCTCCAGGTAGTCTGGATAGCTTGTGACAGTTAGTGATGCTGATAATCTTTAGAGAGATAATCTCACCTAGGTCATCAGGTAATTCCTCGAGATCATTGCAATAGTCAATGTCAAGCTCCTCCAAATTTGGAAATGCATATGAAAC
>JANLJB010005222.1:9371-36171 GCA_026212285.1 Bursera cuneata
ATTTTTTTTTTTTTTTTTTTGGTATTAGTTTGTTTGTACTATTAAATTTTGAGAATTGCTTTATGACCCGAGAATGTTATTTATGTACATTTATTATTTTAAAATTTTAACAATTAATTTTTAGTCAACAATAAATACAATTAAAATATTTATATATATTTAATAGGAAATTATCATAAAATATTAAATTTAATAATAATTTTATGTTTTATCAATAATTTATTTCATCAAATTTTAATGAAAATTCAATTTTTTAGTCGTAATTTTTCTGTGATAAATATTTATTTTTTAATTTAAAATTGACCAAAGCTTTTTTTAAATTAGTCATATGTTTTAGAAAACAAATTAAAAAAATTTATGATGATGTAGTTAAAGAAAATGTGTTTTATAATTTTCTTTTTTTATATGATTAAAATTTTAAAATTACTTCATAATTATTGATTCATTACAATTTAACTATTGTGAAATAGAAGTCAAAAAAATATTTTTTTCTAGAGTGAAGATATATGAACCACCGAAGTACTCTGCACACCCCCTTATTTTATGCACGCCCACTATTTTAAAACTTGAAAAAATCAACTATTATTCTTGTAGAATAAATAATATAAAAAAGAAAGGTATTTTTCAATGGGCCCGTCCACTTGAGTATTTCTTACTAGATTTTGCTGCAAACAAATTTGGAATTCAAGTGATCGAGCCCTCGCGAAGGTGGATCCTAATTTCATTTCGATCTCGGTAAACGTGGGTCTTCGGTTGTGATGAATTTTCTTTTGATCAATGCTGCAATAAAATATTAGTATGAATAGTTTGACCTGAGGAACAGAAACCAACCACAAAATGAAGGAACACTCTACCTTTCATTGATTGACGGAAAAGTCCTTGCAAGGGCAACCACTTCCAAACCCAATCTCCATATCCTGGAAAGGAAATACAAATATTTCAAACCCAAGATACGTAATTTTAACTGAATTTCTCTGGGCAGTTTTTACTTCACTTTCATAGTTTCAGCTCACAAGCAACACATCCCATCATTCCCTCCCTCTCTCTCCAACTTTGCTTGGATCTTAAGACTCTCCCATTCATTTTGATTTTGAATAACAAAAAGCAAAAATGAGAAACGAAATCACAACTTCTTTTGTCTCTCTTTCCCTCAAAAGCTCAAGATGTTCACTGCAATACGATTTTTGCATACAATTACAGCTATTCATTTGTTGCTTGGATCATTGAACGTGAATTCTCTACAATGTGATGACAGTAGATGCAAAACTGGGTCGTGCAACATTACTGGTGCTTGCATTTGTAATCTTCCTGATCCATCCACCATTTTAGAGGGTGATCGCCCATTTCTGGGGTAAGCAATATAGAATCTATAGAATATATGTCAGTGATGAAGCTGTACGTACATAACTAAATATTGTTTTTGGACTGCAGGGGGGAATTCTGTGATGAGGAGATGACAATGTGTGACGGAACTAACTCGTTTTGGTGCGAGAATGGAGGGACTTGTAAAGAGATTGTTCAGGGGGAGAAATATCAGTGCCAGTGCCTTCCAGGGTACACAGGAGAGCACTGCCAGCATTCCGGGGTGCCTTGTGGCCAGATTTTCTGTTTTCATCAAGCTGAATGCTTGGCAGAGGGAGATTTTTGCGAGTGTCCGTCGGATTGGAAAGGAAGTGCTGACTGCTCCCTCCCAACAAAACCCCAATCAGGTCAGTCCCCAACGGCATGCAATCAATTTTTCGCACTTTAAGCTTCAATTTTAGCAATGTAACTATTTGGTTGGTCAATGATTTCGAGATCTAAGACTTGATCTGATGTTACTCTGTTGTTCTGACAATTTAGTACCAATTAGCAAAGATACTTTTCCTGATTTTTTAAATATTTACGTGCAAGACGATTTCCAGGACCAGGGACGTACTGCAGGTTAATGTTCTGTTCATTAAAATGGTGTTCCTACAACATAATTGTATAATGCTTAGCTAAAATTTTACCCTGCTAAGACTTGAGTTCTGTTTCTGTCCGTCTGTCCGCATTTTTCTGACAGTATAAATAACCGTTTCAGATTCTTCTACGAATTCAACCCCAACGAAATATCCCCAAGAGGAAATTAGTAATAGCACAAATGTGAGTAGTTATCTTCCCAAATTGATGTTTTTAATGTTTGTTTATCATTTCCTTTATCAAATCTGAAGCTTCAATTGTGTTTCTGAGCACAGTGGGTGGTGGTGGTGGTGACCATTTCATTTTCAGCAGTTGCAGGAGGTGCTATTTATGCCAAAAAATTATTCAGAAAGAAATCCAAGAATGGTACAAAATTCCAGCAGCTGTCACAAATGCAAACTCATCATGACCTGTTGGAAGATGATGAGGATGATTCAATTCCTGATGTTATTCACAGGGACAATTCCTACCATTAATTTTTGTAATCTTTGCCTAAGAGGTTACTGGTCTTTCAAAATATATCGATATTTTTGTTTCTTCTACTTTATATTAATGTTAAAAGATTAGATCGGACAGTTAAATATTGGTTAAAAAACAAAACAAAATTCAAATGCGCGTGTTAGTTGTTTATCTTATTATCTTCATGTCATGTTTACTTAATTTCTTCTCTAAACGGATAGCTTAGTTGCTACACTAATTTGCTTAGGCTGCTAGCATCTGCTCCAGAAGGGTGCACTCAGATGCAGTTTGATAACCAAATAGTAGTAAACAGATAACAGACGCCCGATCCAAAGAAAATCACAGTCGGTGCACACTAAATCACTTTTTTGCCTCCTTATCTGATCAAAATGAAGTGAGATCTGCTAGTATAGATGATTACCAAGACTTTGGACAATCAGATTTGACAAAACCCACTACATACATTTTGTAGCACTATCTGGTGCCCTCGTGCATAAAGAAGAAATTAATTGAAGATGTTAGGAGATTGCTCAACCATTTGCGTGACAGCGACCAATTAGAACATATTTTAATTTAAGGCAATAAAGCAATATTGAGAAATAAAACGAATAGCATCTGCAGAAAGGTTAAAACAATATTACCTTCAAAATTGGACATATCAGTTTATCACAGTTTCTTGTACCGTAAAAACCCTATTCCCCACTATCGTTGGTTAAAACCAGTCATACATGAATAGCTAAAGCTCTAGACTGAAATGATCAAATGCTCAAATGTTCATCATTACATTCAGGAGAGAATGCCAGATCAACGAGTAAATTAGAACGTACTGTTATGGGTAAAAAGAAATCTCTATATACTCAATCAGAATATATGCTTCGTTTGTTATGAGCTCATCAATCAGGAGATGATATGATACGTTTCAATATATTAGATAAGGATAGCTGATGTCTTTGGATTAAGGCCACGTGTTACACGCTACATATATTGATAACGAGGATTTTTTTTATCTCCCCAAATCCATCGCAAATCCTTTGTTAAGTATCTACTGAACCAATTGACGTCTGATGTGTAGGTGCTATAACTGAGATTTCTCTAACTTCTGCATATTACACACGTATACGTACATGTTAGCAGCTCCAGGAGACATATGATCCCGACGAGTTTCTATTGCCGTCCGATCACGCATGCACAAACCCTGAAGAAGAAAAACAACAACAAACTTGAGAAAGTGAATGTATAATCCATACAGATAAGCGTAAATGGCATAACCAAATGAATACGAAACTCAGTACTTCCAAGGCAATGTTAGGGCACTTTCTTTCTGGTTTTCATACCACATTAACATCTACTACTGATGCATGGCATGTATGTAGGCCATAGAAAATAAAATACATATGTGAAAGTTCACTACAATTACTTGCCTTGGTGATGGAGCTTTCGTTAGCATTCAACCGCCATTTTCTGGGTCGTCTCTGATCCAGATTCCACATATGCCTGGCCAAGAATTTAGGCTTTTGCCCAGCAGCTGAATGCTCGTGCTAATTGTCATTACTCGAACCCAGGAATGTAAAGTACAACAATACCATATCTATAAACATGAGCATCATCAGTCACATTGATTGTTGGCTAACGATTATCACTCATAACCCATGATATGTAGCTAACCTAACTAAAATTGCCCACTTGCTAATTATTCATAATTATTATCTTATCAACACTGATCCTTTCGTTTGTTTTACTTTTTGACTCTTCTGTTATTGAGCGATAATGACAGTAATACCATATTTGCAAAGCATCATAAATATAGTAAATTTACTTTTTTGGAGTTATCTCTTGATAAGCCAATTACAATGTAATTTTGAGATTAAAAATTACTTTTATCAATACTTTATAATAAAGTATTAAGTCATTCCCAGTATTCCCATGCAACTTCTTGTTCCCAACTTCCCAAGGGTAAGGACCACGCTCCATCTCTCTCACCATTTTCTTCATATTTCCCATTCACCGATTACTACTGGTTCTCCCTTCTTGGGCTAAGCCCATTCTTTATTTGCCGTCCCTGGGTGAAGGTGCGCCACTGAATTATTCAGATTAAGATTAAACAAGGCCGATGATGTTGATTTAAGGCAATAATTGCAACTCAAGGATGGTGTTTACCAACGTAAGGGCAAGGTGATACTTTGGACAATCATATACATGTACGTATACATATGTATATGGTAAAATAATATATGTATGTATATAGTTGTATATATGCCATGGCTGCAAAGTACCCTAATTTCAACGTGCCTCACATCGCAATCACAATCACATGGGCCACATTAGAGCTGCTTGACTACTCATTTTATATAGGGGTCCGGTGAACATATATATAAAATATTTTATAGCTAGGGTGGATGATATATAATAGTATAATATATACTTTTTTTAAATGAAAAGATTGTACAACTTTTTAAGTACTGCACAAAGTATGTTTGGGTCCTCGCCAACAATTAATAGACTACTCCCTTTCTCAAGAGAATCAATTCACTCCTCCGCTTTATGGCATCAACGTAACACTCATGGATTGCTGGTAATGATTTACAGACCAAGTATTTTGTGTATAATCTCAAAAAATCAAATAAAATACTCCTAATTTATACATTATTTAGCTAGAGGGTACAGTGGAGGAGTACGGGGCGTATATGTTTTCGGCGAATTGGAATGATGATGGGTTGCGTCCCATTATGATTCCTCCTCTAACAACTCAGTCACATTATTTCTTTGTTTAATTTGATGATCAACTCAATTATGATCACAAAATAATCAAACTTGTTTTGTGTTGTGTCGTGCACCAACAGATTGTACTTTGAAGCGAAGTGTCACCAATGGCTGGGATTGCCTTGCCTCTTCTCTTCTCTTCCAAATAGTATTAATCTCCTGGTAATTCTCTGTTCCTGCGCGCTGCAGTTTCTATTGCCAACTTCTCCATCACAGCCGTCAATGGGGTTCACAAGAGTGGAACCTCCCCTGCTACACTCATCAAATCAAATATATTTCTTTTGAGTGGGCCAAACGTGTTCGCCACTTCCTTTTACCGAGCGTGCTTCTGCGCGTGTCTCTCACGCATGATTGTTGCCTCTCTGTTCTGTTCTCGGAGGAAAGAAAAGAGATGGTATTTTAATGCGTTTTTTTTAATTAACAAAAATGCCCCTACATCTCTCTAGTCTAAAACCATGATCAAATGAGCTTCTTCTACAACTAACACATGCATTATTGAAACGAATTCCCCAACACGTAAATTGATATTATTTTGAAACTAAAATAAGGAAATATTAAAACAATTAAGTGATACCATTTATTTATTTATCTTTTTTTAAATAATGAAACTTGCATAAATAGAAAGAAATGAATTTAGAAAAATGGGAACACGTTATATTTATCTCATAAACAAAAACTGCTGTCAAGGTAGTTATCGTGCGAGCGGCTACACATGATGACCTCTCCGGCCATATAAGAAAAAAAACAAAGCTTTGGACAACTAGCGTGACGTGGAATAGCGGCAGCTTTCTTTTCTCCCAAAGAAATCTGCGCAAATAAATAAAAACTGAAAGGGTAAAAATGTCCCGAGAAAAACAACGAAGCGAAACGAAACATATGAAGGGCCGAGAAAGCAACGGAAAATTAATAAACCCTGATTATCGAGTTCTGTGAGATCTGCTAAAAAAAAAAAAAAAAAAGCCATGAGAGAGAGAACCGCGCAGGCTCCTGTGAGTGAGAGAGAGTGAAAAATAAAATTAAAAGCTCAGATTATATAAAAGTTTTTAAGATCTATATAANAGAAAGCAACGGAAAATTAATAAACCCTGATTATCGAGTTCTGTGAGATCTGCTAAAAAAAAAAAAAAAAAGCCATGAGAGAGAGAACCGCGCAGGCTCCTGTGAGTGAGAGAGAGTGAAAAATAAAATTAAAAGCTCAGATTATAGAAAAGTTTTTAAGATCTATATAAATAGCTGCCTCTTCTATTATATCTGTCTATCTATATCTTTGAATATGAGGATTCGCAAGAACGCCAAGCTCTCTTCGATATTGTTCTCGCACGCTTCAACACCAGAGCCCCTGCAGACACACGTGTGCCAGCTGAACCAGTCGCCATGGGATGTGATTTCCTTCCCTCAGGAGGCCTACCCATCTTTCAATCCTCAAGTGAGTTTCACTCTTTCTCTCGTTTTATCTATCTTCTTTTTGTCGATATTATCACAGATCTACCAAAACCCTCTTCACAGTTGTCTCCATTTACCTTCATTTTGCTGCATTTTCTCGTCTGCCTTCTAGGGTTTTGTGAATATACCCCACTAGGGTTTCTTTAAAACCCTAAATTTTCACTTTTTTGTCGTGTTTTCTCCCTCAAATAGCCGATTAGGGTATGGGGACTTCGCCATTTTTCGATATTTAGTTTTTATTCTTCTGAGTTTTCTTACCAGTTCGAAGCGGAAGATAGCTTTACAGGAAATGGAAGCTTTGGAGATTCTATTGGCGCTGTTGAGAGGTAGACTACTATTATTCTTCAAATCGAATCTTTAATACAATTTTTGTCTCGTATTTTTCTATTCTTCGAGCATTAGGGTTTTTTATTCATCGTTTCGAATAGTTGTATGATATGACAGTAATTATCCAAAATTTGTCATGGGTAGCCCCTATCAGTGGCCTCTATGTGATTGTGGTTGAAACTATGTTGTATAAATAAGCAGCAGCGTGGCTTCGATGATGGATGGAGAAGAGAAGCCAGCGGCTTTCAAGCTAGACGATATGACTACGGACGATAACGAGATGGAAAAGCGAGAGAAAGGTCTCGATAGTAACGAAGAAATGAAGATGGCAGACGAATTTGGGTTCAAAAAAGATTACAAGACGATGTACCGCATCAAGACTGACGGCAAGAGCTGGCACTGCAAAAGCGAGACCAAAGATGGGCACACCTTGAGCGACCATAACTTATCCTTGTTCAAATCTTACAGTAACAGCTCCGCTTCTGCTCTCACCCACTCCATCAAGAAACCCGATAAGGGTTTGACAGTGCCAACCGTTGGCCGTCGTGGCCGAGCTCGGGCAGCTAAGAAAGGTTCTTCCTCGTCGAATCCCTACGAATTTTACTATTATTCCGGGTTTGGGCCTTTGTGGGGCAAGAGGAGAGGTGATAGAGTAAGTGAAGGCAAAAAGTTTGAACTGAAAGAAGTCGAGGTTGAGAATATGATACAAAATGATAAGACTCCATCGTCTTCTTCTCAAATTGATAATGACGAATTTGGTTTTGTTGATGATGAAGACGATGAGGATGAGGATGACGAGAATGGTGATAGTGGCAAGAAGAGAATGCGAAAGCCGGTCAAAGCAAGATCATTGAAGTCTCTTATGTGAATCGAACGAATGGGGAAAACTGATTCTGGGTTTTTATTTTTGTGTCGAATCTGTGGAAATTATCCGCTTTTTTTTTTTTAATATATATATATTTCGTTGCCGTTTGTAGGTTTAACTTTGGGTAAGTGTTTAGGGTTATTAGATTTTAGACGTTTTTATGGGTCGTGACGGAGGGTAAGTTTAGAATTACTTCTATTAACATGGCAGTAGGAGTATTTCCAGGGTGTTACTCCAGTAGACCGAAAGGTTTGTACTAATCAGTGTTTTTTGAAATCTAAGGGTGGTTTCGTAATTTCCCTTTTTAGTAGGTTTACTTAGATCTTTATATAACCTACCGACCTGGCATTATATTATTCTTGTGATTACGTATGTAGCCCATAGGATTCAGATTACAGATTCTGCAAAATCCTTCCCTCCATTTATCGTTCTTATCGTTAATAATTACGTTGGGTTTCAATTTCACCTATTTTCACGTAATTTCATTCAATTTCGTATTATTTAACTAAAATGTTATAAGTTTTTCCAAACACTTACTTTAAATTATTTTTATTTTATTTTTTTATTTGAAATAATATCATATAAAACAAATTAGGGGTAATTATGGATATAGTCAAATTAGGATGTTTTGAAATTTAGTTTAACCAACTATCGAAGTATCGAGTTGATAATCTATAAAAAGAGTTGGGTGTTAAATTGTATAAATTGATAGGCCATATTTCAACACAAACGCTTTTGAGATGCTCATAATAACCAACAAACAACAAGTGTTTTTTTTTTGTGTATATCCTTTTTCAATATGAACTTGATGAGTCGATCTGCTTACATGTTTTGTTTCTACTATTATATCAGAAGTTATTCCACGTATTGCTTGACGTAAAACAAATAATGATTTTTTTTTTTGCCTCTTGTTGAATCTTTTTTAGGGCTCGATAGATAAACTGAAAAGCCAATTATTTTTGTCGATGTTTCAAAGTACGGTTAACCAATATGTTAACTAACCGATTACAATGAATTGGATTGGATTTTTAAAAAATTTCTTATGTAGAACTTCAACGTGGCATGAATGCAAAGGGGTTTAAGAATTAGTTTTCCTTTTTACAATGGCTAAAACAATTTATTTTAACTTTTTGACCCCACGTTGTAGGGTGGATCTCGAAAGATATGAAATATCTCCCTCCAAATGGTACATACGACTTTCATTTAATACAGTACACACTATGAATTAATGAGATCAAGATTAGATGATCTTATTATCAAATTTTATGTAAATTAATATTTGATTCACTCGAGATTGTATACTTTTACAATTCTACAATTCATTAAAATTATATTTTTCTTTTATTCTTACTTGACGTATTAAACTTTAAAATAACTCATGTTTAATTATCTGTTTTAAAACTTAGGAGGACAATCCTCTGAAAAAAGTAGTAAAGAACATGTTTGTAAGAAGGGGGTCAGCGGCAAAATGGTAAACATGTGTGCCATTGACTTTAATCAACCTGACAATACTGGTACTATACCTTTTTAAACTCTGTAGACAAAATTAGAAATTATTATGTTAATTCTTTAAATTTATTTATTGTAAACTTAAAAATCCTAAGTTAAAGAGGTCTATACTCGAGGGGGAGCATAAACTTCCCTAGTCTATCTGATGTCAACATCATAAGTCCTAATTTTATTAACTAAACTGTGAACTATAAACTCCCACGTGTAAAAATATATAAAGTCACTTTATCGTCTACTCCATTGCCATATTTACATTATTTCTGCAACAACCTTAGTTCTGATTAATAGTTTTTAGGATAATAAGTTAATGAATTAGTTTAATATTTTTATGATTTTATTTCGAAGAAGAATGCTAGAGCACTATCTATATGTTCAACACATCAATCAAGTGTTGTCATCTAAAAGGGTCATATGGTTGATGCATTAAATATACAATGGTTCTTTTATATTTATTCTCTCCTTTTATTTATAAAATTTTAATAATTAATGATTAAATATTATTATTTTAATTTTAAAAGAAGTTAATCCCACGTATCACCACAAAAAAAAAAAAAAAAAAAAAAAAAAAAAAAAAGATTAAGAAGATAGCGTCAAGCAAGTGTTAGCTAATATTTTGAATTTATTTATTACCTGATGCTACAGTACAGAAAAGTACATCATGCTGCGGGTATTTTGTTGAAAGAAAGAAAGATGGAAATCCCCTACGCAGTACAAGAGTATTTTATTTTTTGTTTCTCCTAACTGTGTAATATTTGTCTGTTTCCATGCACGCACCCCCGCACGCGCGTGGTCAATAGCTTGTTGGTTTTTATCTTGTTCTCGGTTGGTTTAACTTGTCATGTAATGTGTATGAGCGCGTGGCTTGTTGGGTAGTAGGGATATATAGAGTGGGCTTGACTTTTCCGAAACTATGTACAGTAGTTAGGTCATACGTGCTGAGCTCACTTCGTCTTATAGACTCACAATCATCGTCACTTTTGAACAAACTTTTTTCAACTATTTATATATAAATAATAATTATCTTAGAAAAATAAAATTTTAATTTATATGGTAAATAAGTCACCTGCAACCTGTTTTTTCTATTACTATTAATTGAATTAAAAGCGGACATCATGAGATAAGACGAGGGCCATCCCATCCCATCCCATCTGAAGAGTCCATAAAGGAGAGGTCTACAAAGTGGTTGAGGCTTGAACAGTTTGAGCTCATTAAATCAGTGTAATACAAATGAATATGATAAAAAAAAGGTTCTACTGTTGCGCCCTTTAACTAGCCTGTCCCTTTTCGAAAGCTAGGAGCTCCAATATTCCAAAGAGAATCGCTTCCAATGCCTTTGTCATCTTCTAGCCTTCTCCCTCGCCCTCGCCCTATTAGTAATACGTGGATGGCCTACCGGAATCATCAAGTTTCACGCTTAATCTCATTGTATAAAATAGGTTAAGATACTTTTTTTTTTTAAAAAACTTTATGAGATTAATTATAAGTCTTTGGAAATTAGTTGTAACTAAGCAAGTGATTATATAAAGGCTCAAACTTTGTACGCTTGTATAAACAAGAGAAATTTCACATACGAGGAAGCTGAAACTTTCTGACGCACGAAACACAAGCAAGTACTAGAAATACATAGTTAATTAATCGTCAACTCAGGGAGACTTGTAGAACCAAAAGTAGAAAAGAGAATCGTAAAGCCATCGAATCCCAAGCATCCTGGTAAAGTAGAGAAGTCATGGAGGTTGTAGCTTCAGCATCACCGTCACTTTAACACACTGCAAGAAATGAAATATTAACACAGCTGGAAAACAGTATCATTTATCTTTTCCGAGTCTGAGAGAGAGTTACTTGTATAAGTAGGCGGCAATGCCTAGGATTACACAAAGGAGGATGATATCAATGCAAAAGTTGCGACTGGACCTCAGCTGAAATAAATCAATCGAGAAGCAGAAAGAGAGGAAATAGTCATAAAGAAACGTGAGCAGGGTGTGGCCAGTATTTTTTGATTTAGGAAACTAATTTCATATTGCAGATAATTCATTTACCTGGTTTACGGTATCCTTGAGTCTCACGTTCGTACTTTTGAGGTCAGAGGTCGCCCTGTCAACCTGAAACATGTTTAAATAACACCAATCAGTTCATCCTAGTAAATTCTCTTCAATACACATACTCAAAAGTCCATTCCAAATTTAACAGCCACAGAAAACAAAAAAAATTCTCAGGAAGTTTATCACTGATGCTAAACCTAAAAAATAAATAAATAAGTTCATGGAACAACGACATCATTTGGCTTATAACTTGTATTTAAGAAAAAAATTATCGAAAGAGACGGGAGATTTCAGGTTTAGCCCACCAAATAGTATAATTACCAATTTCAAGAAAAATCGAGTTAACATCGTTACATTACAATCCACATTCTTCAAAAGAGTACTATCTATGAGGCATGATTAATTGAGAAGCATAAGGGAAGCTGGTATCAGTAAAGCAATGCAATAGGGAAATCACCTTTTCATCTATTTCATCCATTAGAGGCACCTGTCTGTCCAATTCCTGCCAAAAAGACGATAAGAAAATAACATATGATTCCATTGCTTTTTACACCACAACCACAAAGCAACAGAACAAAGATACCCAAGCCCTATCTAACCTCATCCATGTCCTGGGCCATGTTTTTCAAAGTGTCCAACCCTTCTGCTATAACATCCAAACCTTGATCCTGCATCAACTCATATTAATAATAAACATACACTGGTTTGATACATACTTCACATTTCCCTGCAAATTTCCCCGAATCGAATCACATATCCACGAGCCCAAAATCACCAATTCAAAACACTTGCCTGTCTGATTTTCCTCATCTCATACTCTTGCCTGAAACGGTTCGATTCTTCAGTTTCTTGAAAATACTCGTCATCGAATTTCCGCTCTAATGGACATTTAAAATAACAGTTTAATTTTAGGTCAAACATACATGAATAATATTTAAAAAAAAAAAAAAAGAAACCGATTATTACCTGAATATGAATCGATTTTGATTCCAGTATACGATGCCGAAGTTGCCCCAGTAGCAGTTTGCTTGGCTGCAGCGGTTGAACCATCAGGTATCGCTTCAATCCTATCTTTCAGTGCAGCAACCAAGTCACTTCGAGCCTCAATCTCTTCCTTTGAAAGCCCTTTGACCTACTTCAAACAGATTCATTCATTAATTTCACAGCTATTATATATCTCTACTGCTATTCACCATTTAAAAAATTAAAATATAAAAAAATACCTTTTTCAATGCAAGTCTCTGTAATTTAGGGAGTTCTTCAAGCAATCTAGCTTTTGTTCTTCGAATCTCTGCGTTCATCGCAACCGCCGTTGCACGATTTGTTTCCGTTGCAGCCGTCTCCGATTTCTGCAAGAAAAGTAAAAGATAAATAGTTTAATAATTCAAACATAGTAATAGCTAAAGTATAAAAAGTACCTGGAGAGCAGCATCGAGGTCAGCCTCAACGACGCCGTATAAGTGAGCAAAAGCGTCGTCGCGGGCGACGTTGAGGTCTTTCTGCTTATCGATATCGTACTTCTCATACTTCTTACAAATCGCGTCGACTCTGGTTATCAAATCAATCACAGTCATGTTTTCTCTCTGCGTGTTAGGGTTCCTGAGTTCAGTTCAGCAGAAGAGGAAGGAGAACGACGTTGTCGTCGAGACGGAACGGCAACGGTAGAGTCAAACGAGGGAAGAGGGAAAAGTTGTTTTCGTGGTTATGCTTTTACATGCTTTTTCTTTAAACGCTCACCGTTAGATTCTTGCCACGTGGATTTAAAAATTATCGTGGGCCCACGTTATATGCCGCTCTGCCGTCTGGGCGTTCTCCTTCTCTGTACTTTTTTTTTTTTTTTAAAGTTTAAGAACATGAGACATTCGACTTTCACTTTTCACACGTGAGGTCTAATTATCATGTATTGTTAATTATCCGATTTTTATTAAAGAAAACAGTCCAATTTTTCATTATTTTATAAAATTTACGCTTTTTAATTCACCATTAATTACAAATCCAAATAATATCATATTATACAGCATAATTATCTGTTACTTACATATTTAAAATACTTAAACTTATAATTATGAAATATAAACGAAAACAAAATATCTTTTTAGTATTTCTTAATCTGACCTCACCTGTGATGTACACCACAAAACTCAAACCAACTGGGGCAGTTAGATTTTTCGGATTTCTAGGTATTTTATCAATTTTTTTTCCCTGTCCTGTTGTATTTAGTCATTTTTAATTTGATTACATTCTCATTTATCAATTAATTTATTTTGAACATTTCCCACATTAAATGCCCCAGCTCGGACCTATCTAATAAATATATGTACTTGAAGCATTGAAGTCCCACAAAATCTTCAATGTAATCGCTGCGTCAAAAATCATTTACTATAGTGAAAATGTGAAGATTTTTGAACGCGCGAAAAAATCTAATTAAGTAACTAACGCTTATATTTTATCTACCATCCATTCATCATTTAATATTAAAAAATAAAACTGAATATTTGTTTTTCCTACAAACAAGAAACGAAAGTACAGGACACGCTCCTATCAAACGCACGATGATGTTAGAGGCCAAAGCAAGTGAGTTACGGTTGGCGCGTGAAATTTGGACTGCTAATGAAGTTCGACCACTACTAACTTGACCGAACACAAGTCAACATACACACAAATTCTGAAATAAAATGTATGTTAACAAGGAACAACATAAATACGCGTTGGTTGATTCGATGACTTCACTGAGCGAACATTTTGAATGATAAAAATCATCTCTTTTTATGCTATCTTTTGTTCCGAGAATCAACCAAAATAAATAGAAAAATGGTAGGGAATTCGATTCTATACTATTCTTCTCATAATCCGATTCTCACTCTCTTTTTGATCTTCTTCTTCTTCTCTTTCTTCACTCGTTGTTATCCATTTGGTGAGCTCGATACGTACAATACTTTCTCTGTTTCCAGTTTTAGATATCCTCAAACGCGGCTTAGGCCATTTGATTCGCGTTACATCAGAGGTACGTGTTGATGAAAATTCTAAACGACGCTGTTCGTGAATTTTTTTTTTCTTCCTAACTTTGATTTCCATGTTGGAGTTCTGTTATCGTTCGTTAATTTATTAATTACTCTTTTTATTGAATAATTGCTGAGTGGTTTTATCAAAATTAATGCGACTGTTGAGTTTTGGAAATCAAAACGACGTAGTTATTGCAGAATCAGCTAAAGTGTGAGCTTTGGTATGGAGATTGAGTGTCGTTTGGAGTATGGTTTATGATGAATTTGTTTGCCAATAGAAGTTAGCTGATATGTGTGTTAATTGTTTACAGATATTTTATAAACCTGATTGCCGAAATGTTTCTATACTGTCCCTTTCATTCGTTTTCTTTTCCTTATCAATGTTAAAATTGATGTTATTTAACTGATTTTTTGTTGTGCATTTTTGCAGTTGATTTGCCACCATGGTTCTCTTCATTGTCTGTCGAGTTGGAGTCCGACGTAGACCTTGTAAGTGCGCATATTTTTGTTTCAAGAAGAACGTGTAAGATCTTTTTGCATATCAGAATCAGATGCTGTTCATGTCTAATTACTCAACTTTTTTGTTTTGTTTTATTTATTTTTGACTCTATTTGGGTATTGTTATCAATTTACATCCCTTTTGGACAAAATTTAGAAAATTTATCATACACATAAATGCTTGATTGACTGTAAGATTTTTTTTTTCTTTTTTAAATATTTATATATTCTTGTCTTTCTATATATTTTTTGCCTAAAAAACTTTAACTGACTTGAACTAGCAACAATGTTGTGCTTAAAAAGATGTCTTGAATTGTGAATGGATTGCATGACATTAAGTTTTCAATTCTGTCTATTTTGATATATTTGATTTTCCATTCAAAATCAATTGCAGGATGCCAGAAGCATAGCAAAAGTTCCTAAAAGTGCTCTGCCATTGATCTGCATTAGAGATGGCAGTCTCCCTCTGCCTGATCTCTCAGAGACTTCTCTAAACGATTTAGGTATGATGCAGCTAAATTGAATTCTGAGCCTCCCATCTCCTTTTTCTTTTGTTCAGTGGTTGCACCAAGACCCAACGTACTTTGTGTGAAACTTGTTCTGTATTGCTTTTGCTCTTTGGTTTGGGTTCACTTAGATTCTTTGTTGCTTTGAAAAATATTAAATTTGTAATTTGAAATGCATTTGAAAAGTTTTATTCCATTCCAGGGTTAGGTTCTCTCTCTAATGGATCTTCCAAGGGGTTAGAAGATATTGAAAATGTGGAGCAGTGCTATCCAATGCAGAAAAATGTATCAGTGAGATTGACAAATGAGCAGGTTTATTTTTATGCTCTTGACAAGTACCTTCCTTCTTGAATGCTCCAAAAGTTTTAAAACAATTTTTATGTACTGCCTCCAAATGTGAAATGTTTCATAACTGTTTCTTAATTTATTGAAGCCAACAAAGTTTTCAGCATTTGACTTATAAGGCTTTTTCAGATATCAGCAGGAGCTTGGTATCTTGGTCTTTTCAATGGGATTGGAGCTATAAGGACACAGTCAAAGATGGTATGGTCATTGGCACTAGTTTTCTGTTCTGCTTCAATTCTCTTGTTTCATGATGTGTTCATAACTCAAATTACATCTGCAAACCAATTGGTGTGCTTCTTTCTTTTTTGTACCTCTAAAAGTCCTCAAATTCTTGCTTTTAATTGATATCTAAAACCATCAGCATGCCCTCTGCGCTTCAGTAATTTTGCCATTTAAATAGTTTAAGATTATGATTGTTATTAGAGAATACACACCTTGATTGTTTATTCTTTACCATCTTTGTTAAAGGGCTCTTGATCCCACAAATTCCTGAATGTTGTGAACATTTTGAGAAATAAACTTTCAGCTAATTTTCTGGCACTGCAGATTATTCGAGGCACATCGTACTCCTTTAGTGCCAATATTAGTGTGGAAGGATGTAGAACATCAACAATATGGGGCCAGTTTTGCAACCAGACAGTTGACTCTCTATCATGTGCTCGATCGGACAGTAACAATCTTACTGAAAATTTTTCTGATAGTAATCTGAACAACAAGACCACTGAAAATGTGGTTTCTTGCAAAAATTTTTTGGACGCTCCTTGCCATGGAAATGGAGAAACTAATGTCTATTCCTTGGATGTGGTTGGCATAGCTGAGAAATTAACCATTATGGCTATGAATGTCAGGTTAAATGGAACATCTTCAAATAACACCATGAATGTTAAAGGAATTAACATAATGTGTTTTGCTCGTCATGGTGCACTGCCTTCCGCAACTATGCATGATTTTTCGGGTGATATATATAAAGACCCTCTGATTATTCAATCACCTAAGGTTGGTAGCTGGTATATTACTATTATACCTGTTAATCTTTCAAAAGAACATGAAGAAATCAATGAAACCAATATACAAGTTTGCTATTCCTTGGGATGGCAACTACTTGAATGTCCCATGGGGAAGGCTGGAGCAAATTGTACGTGGGAAAGTTACATTCTACAGGTTAGATTATGTTCACTGCACCTCTCAAGGTCTTTTTGTAATATCATGCCTTGCCATTTAATCCACTTTACAACTATTGTCTCAATATATACCTTTTTTTTTTTGGTTATTTTGGGTATTCTGATATGAAAATTGGAGATTATCTATCAACTATTGTCTCAATATATACCTTTTTTTTTTGGTTATTTTGGGTATTCTGATATGAAAATTGGAGATTATCTATCACCTAAAGTCTCCGGGTTGAATGATGTATACTCTTTTGTTGAATGTATGATTAAGGATAAGTTTTAACTTTCTTTTTAATGGTGACAGAAAATATATATATATAAAGCTAAGATACGCAGATATTATATAATATAACTTACTTTTCAGTGTTGTTAGAATTAGATTTTAAGTTTAGGATGAAAGAATATATCTCTTGCATGCCAATTTGCATCATTGGGTATGAATAGCAAGCGTTTCCACTATCTTATTTTGACCCCTTTGGGATTAGGAAATTCATACTTAAGAAGATTTTGCATCATGTAGTGGGGTAACTTATATGGTTTTTATGTCAATATCATGCTATTAATTAAGATTAGTAACAGGTTATCTTCTATAGTTTTTCTATGTGTTTCTTATTGACGCTTTTTTATAGACTTTATCCATGGCAATACTTATTGACTAGAGAATGGTTGTCTGCAGACTGGAATCAGGAAAGAGTCATATCTTTTTGAATCTTCATATATACCAGTCAGTGAAAAAGTTCCCTCAGATTCTGCCAATTTTTTTCTTGAACCCCTTTTAAGCAACTTCTCTTATGGTGGAGAACCAGATGATACTTGGACTTATTTTCTCATGGACATTCCTCATGGTGCAGCTGGAGGCAATATCCACATCCAACTGACATCGAATACTAAGATAAAATATGAAATATATGCTAAATATGGAGGATTACCATCTCTTGGGAGCTGGGACTATTACTATGCAAATAAGACGAAGAGCAGCACTGGCTCTATGTTTTTCAAGTTGTATAATTCAAGTGAAGAAAGGATTGATTTTTATATCTTATATGTTAGAGAAGGAACTTGGGGTTTTGGAATAAGGCATGTCAACACCTCCAATACTCAGACTATCATGTCTATTACACTTGAAAGGTGCCCAAAGAGATGCTCATCACATGGGCAATGTAGATATGCTTTTGATGCAAGTGGATTGACATCATACAGGTTCTTATATTCAGTTCTTGCCTTATTCTTTTCTTTATGTTTTAAAAATTTCTTATATTTCTTACATATGATGCTTTTTATTTTTGTTTTATAGATTTACTTAGAAGCATTATTGTTATGATCTAGATACTTGCACATGAAAGTTTATACTCTGGATTTGTTGTTTGCCATTCCTGACGTTTGCAATTGTGCCACTTAATGTTTTTCAGCTACTGCTCCTGTGATCGGGACCATGGAGGATTTGACTGCAGCATTGAAATTGTGTCGCGAAAAGGTAAATGTTATTTTGAAGTTTAGTTTAAAGACATTGTTCATTTGGTCTCTGATATCTATTGATGCTGATATTTCAAGATCGTTATAAAAAAAAATTCGCTTTTTCTTTTGTGCAATCATATTTAGACTGTCTTTCTGGTAGGAAGCAACTAGTATTTTCCTAAAACTTTGAGTGTGCCGTTGCTTTGTCTACTGATTTGGTTTAGATAATTTATAACAAGACTTAAAAGATTAGAAAACTTTGTTGTTTCCTGGACAGACTCTTTTGTGGAAAAGCAATGATTTAGGAATCTCAATTTTGTGACAAAAAGTTGTTGACCTCTGAATTATATAAGAATATGGAAAAAAGCTGGAAGTCATGGCTAATGATGTTCATCTATATTCTGATGGTCGATGTTCTTTCCCACTCAATTTGATGAGATAATTTTAGTGTCTCAAGGCAATTATTTGCCCATGAAATGTGTGTAAGAACTTGGCATTATTCTAATAAAGTGGTTTCCACCTAATCCACCTGAGGAAAACTGATGTAGGGCACATATGGCAGTCGATTGCTCTCATTGCTTCAAATGCTGCGGCCCTACTTCCTGCCTATCAGGCTCTTCGGCAGAAGGTAAAGCTATATTTCTGTTGCACTCAACTTGATTGACAATAATGTAGAACTTCTGGGAGCAAAAAGTTGCACTTTTATGGTAAACATCAGAAATCTTTCCCAATTTTCAAAAAATATCACTGATATTCCTAGAAGTTATGATGAGTTGCCTTTGTTTCACTCCAGTAGTATCATGAACTGGAAAATTGGATCAATGCACGGAAGAAATGAATACAATGACAACATCTCTTACCTAACTTTTGTTGGCTACTGTCATTCATTGTAAGACTACTGTATCTAACAACCTACTGGGGAGTTGTTAATAAATTATAAATTCCAAGGAGGTCAGCGGTATTGTCATTAAAATCTGGGGAGATTACTCATATTTGTACCATCTTTTTGAGAAGAAACATTTAAGATCTGTCATAAGCTATAACAACTCAGAGCTTTTGGACCTATTAAAATTTTCCTATTGTCAAAAGCACAATTAATTTCTCTATACAGGCATTTGCAGAATGGGTACTCTTCACGTCTAGTGGCATCTCAAGTGGATTGTATCATGCATGTGATGTTGGCACTTGGTGTGCATTAACGTATAATGTCTTACAGGTATTAATTGTTACTCTACGATTTTCTTTTTTATTTGGAATCATTGGTGTCTTACAGATCTAAGATTATGATTAGCTAATACAAAACTACCCATCTTAATGACACATTAATTAAATTTTACCACAAGGGCTCATTTTTGCTTCCTTGTATCCCAATCAATTTCGTCACATCTTAGTAAACATCAGTGACATAAAGATCAACATGAGGCTTCCTCCTGAACCAAGACTTGGAGGAAGAAAACACTAATAGAAGCAGTCGGTAAATCCAGAGATAAATAACTGATGCATTACAATGACAAGGGATTACAAACTTAAGCAAACTATTATGGTTTGAGTTTGCAAGGATAACCTCTTCTCATGAAAGAGACAGTGAACATCAAAAGCCTAGTGGCCTTTTGAAAGACTGTTGAGTTTTCCACTCTTGGAAGAATGTTAAAGAGATGAGTTTATGTTTACAGAAATTGAGATCCAACTAGCATGCAGTAACTTTTGAGTTGCAATGTCTTATAATTCATAATCCCTTTCTCTCTCTCGCTCTCACATACACACATACAAACTTGTTAGGGTTAGTTTTAAAATATTACTGATAAGGCCACTGGAACTTGTTTCAGTTCATGGATTTCTGGCTCTCTTTCATGGCTGTTGTAAGCACTTTTGTGTACTTAACTACGGTTGATGAAGCTTTTAAAAGGACACTTCACACAGCTGTAGCTATCCTTACTGCTCTTATGGCCATAACTAAGGCAACCAGGTATTTCAAAAAAAGTTGATATAGTTCAATTATGTTAAAACCTAGCATCCCCTTTTAAGTGATTATGCTTTATGATTAACCAGGTTAAACTCTACAGGTCTTCCAATATTATTCTTGTGATATCAATTGGGACACTGGGTCTTCTCATTGGATGGTTGGTGGAGCTTTCTACTAAGTATAGGTCGATTTCCTTTTCAGTTAGATTTTGTACAAATATGCTGGACAGGTAACCTTTTTTCTTTTCTTCTTATCAATCTTGAACTTTTATTCATATATCTTGTTTGGGATTGATATGCAGTTAATGTAAAAATAATGCATGTAGGTATTGCAATAAATTTATATTTTTGTCTTAAGTGTACTTCAATTATTCAGGTTTAAGTTTGTATAAATTTAATTCTTAAAATTTATTGCTGCTATTGGCGTACGTAGAATTCTGAGGCACTGTGGCTGTTTTTGTGCTTAGATGCTAGGACTGATTCGAGCTAATGATCTGATGCATAAGCTATTACACGTGATTTCCTGGACATTGAGCCATAAAAATCATAACATAAACTAATACTTGGAACATAGAAGATGCGGAAAGATAAAGAGCATCCGTTCTACTTAAGGAACCTATTCTCTGTTTTGATATGATATCTGTGTATGACATCTTTATTGTGTGTTGTGTTCCGTTCCACTTTATTGTGTCCTTGAATAAACATAGTTATTTAAGGCTTGCTTTGAAGGTTCTTGAATATGCTTTAATGACTACCTCTGTCTGGGCTGTTGTTACCCTGTGCATAAATACGATGGTCCCTGCATGCTTGATGTTGAAATTTTGTTATCCTTAATTCACAATGGCTGATGTATGTACACATCAATCATAGAAGAAAAATGTGATTCTCACCCTTCTTATGAGTTTTTAGTTATATATTTGTTTATCTTTAACGATTGAGTTTTGGATGGAAGAAATGATATTTCTCTCATCTACAGAAAAAGTATATGTGCTACAGAATGTTTAAAATGAATATCCTAGGCATGGTGTAAAAGTGAATGTGGACTATAAATGGTCAAGCGTGTGGCTAAACCTAGTAATTTGTTGGAACCTATTGGATAAGGGATACAATTGTTTTTCACTGAAATTGATAGTATTTGTCAAATGAAATTGATTTCATTTTCCTTCTTAACTACAGGCAGCAACCCCTTATAGAAAGTTTACGTAATTTGGTCAAGAAGCTATTGCGCCGATTTCGATGGGGCTTTGTACTAGCGGGTTTCATTGCACTAGCTATGGCAGCAATAAGCTGGAAATTAGAAACCAGTGAATCCTACTGGATTTGGCACAGGTATGGTGAATTCATTAATCCTCTCTCTGTCTCTCTCTCTCTCTCTCTCATGTTTTTTTTTTGAAATGGTTTTGTAGTGTTTGGCATGTCACCATATATACATCTTCGTTCTTCTTCCTTTGTTCAAAAGTCATTGATGTAAATGGAGAGAATCAAAGTCCTGTAGACTATGAGTTAACTCGGCAGGATTCAATACCCAGAGGTGACTAGGAGGGGAGGGAGAGGGAGGAAGTTTTGCAGATTTAGTTTCGAGTAAAAAGTGATTTCTTGTCAAGGCATGCAGGGAAAGATTATATTGCTGCCTAAAACTAATAAAATCTCTCAATCAGTTCGACTGTAGCAGCAGAGATTTGGGGTGAAGTAATACACACTGACTTTATACTCAACAGAAGTTGGTTGTCGTGAATTCTCCATGATTTAAGTTTCCCAAATTTTTTGGGTAGCTTTCTTCGAAGTAAATATCTATACAAACATAGGTAGGAGAAACAAGTGAGGCAAGATAAGGAAGTTGTTCATAAGATATAAGGAGCAGAGCAGGACTTTATAGCAAGGATGTGGTCTTTCAATTGTAGCATAGTAAAGGGTACTCTTGTATTTATAACATCCTTCATGTGATTTAGTTTACTTGATTATTGAAACAATGCAGATTTGACTAGCTTTGGATTGTTTTCTGTTGTAATTTAAACCCTGGAGAAACGGGGTAAATATTGTTACATCGCCCATATGGACAGACGACTAGACGACAGAAGAAAAAAGACAAAACATGACACAGGTTAGGCGATCATGAAAGCACTTAAAGACCTGGCTGAGAAACAACAAAGACTCTCGTCAACTTCTACTAGAAACCTACAAAATCTTACCGAAATCATTCTCCATAAAGACTGCTGTCAACTTCTATTAGAAACCTACGAAATCTTACCCAAATCATACTTCATAAAGACTCCTGGCCATTTGATAGTAAATGCAACTGAATAGATGCAAAAGAAGCAATTGCTACTTGCCAGTGGAAACAGGTTGGTTTTTACTTGGAAATAACTGGGAGATACGTCCATAATCGAAGAGGCAATCAATAATTATTATTATTTATCCTCTGAAATACTAACGATAGCTTTTCTCTAAAACGCTGATGGGAAATCGTCAAGAGTTAAGGTAGGTCTGATGATGAAAAAGGTTGCCAAAGAAGCATGGCACCAAAAAATATTTGTTAACAGAAGGTAAGAAGAAAGAGTAATCCATAACTCGGCTAATTCATATACATAGATTAAGGGAAAAAAAAATGCAAATCCGCTTACAATTTGTCAAAGAATCCCCGAGAAATTCTATAAGAATCAATAATCCAAGAAAAAAAAGGGTAGACACAATTCGGAAGGAAGCAAAATCCTTCCCCGTACAAAATAAGTTCCTATACGCAAACCAAACCAAACCTCATAAGCAGATAACCCCTTCATATGCCTGCGACAAATAGACTTCTTCTATGCACTATTTTAGCATCTATTTCTTGAAAATGATTGGTTTCCTTTCATCACGAGTTTCATTTGGTAGGTCCAAATGGAAACCACATTTTATTTTTTCAATCTGCATGAGCATCTAAACTTCACCAAAATGGCCACTCATCCTCTGGATCTGCCATCCATTTGGCACTTATTTTTCTCTTGTTGAATTGCTCCTCTGGGAATAGGATGTTTGTAAGCGGATGTCTGAAGTTGATAGCTCTCTATAATCCTTACGAATGCTCCATAGGATCTCTGCAGCCCTCCTCATGGTTGGCCGATTCTGTCTGCGTGGAGCTAGGCATTGCAGGGCTAGTTCAAGAGTTCTCTCAAGAGCTAAGTTATTCGCAGAACTTTGCTCAAGCCTTGGGTCCAAGGCTGAAATGGCTTCTCCATCAGTGAACTTCTTCATTGCCTGCATTTGAAGTCAAAGCAATGACAATAACCATAACTTGTCTCTCAAACTAGACCAGAGATGGAAAACAGGAAACTGCTTCAAATGAATTGTGTTTAATATAACTTTGAAAGGCAATTTAGATTTAAACGAAGAGAAAAACAAACCCATTTTGCAGTTATCCGCTCCTTGAGTTCACGCTTTGGTTCAATTGGGCGCCTGCCTGTAACAAGTTCAACCAGTAACACCCCAAATGAATAAACGTCACTCTTCTCAGTAAGTTGATAGGTTCTCAGGTATTCTGGGTCCAAGTAACCAGCAGTTCCTTTAACTTGGGTTGACACATGAGTGGCACCTGAATCAGTGTCAGCTGCCAATCTAGCAAAACCAAAGTCTGCTACCTTTGCTCGAAAGTTTTCAGTGAGCAGAATGTTTGAAGACTTTATGTCTCTATGAATGATCGGATGATCTACATGAAAAGCCAAAGTACAATTTGATCCCTAAACAGACAATAAAATTTCAAAGGATAGCATGAACTATAGTATTTTGATGAAATTAAAATGAGTCAGGTAAACACTTAAAACAAACCTGTATACATATGAAGATAAGTAATAGCATGGGCGACATCGATTGCAATATCTAGTCGAGCAGCAAAGTCAAGAGTGTTGCCATGCAGACCTGCATTTATGCTTCTCACATTTTAGGTAACAAATTTCCATTGAGCATCCAATGGTAGAAAGAAAGCTCAAATAAAATTAAAAAACTCACAATCCAAGTGTGACCTGAGAGTGCCATTTGGAACATACTCCACAACAACAATTCGTTCATCTTGGTACTCTAAATATCCATAGAACTTGACCAAATTCAAGTGCTCCACCTGTGCTAGTGTTTGAATCTCACTCTGAAATTCTACACCCAAATGCTTATCATACAAACTCTGCAAAGCAAAAAAAGATAAACCAGAAACTTAGTGAAATTCTATTCTCAAGCCCTATAGACAGAAAATAAATAATTTTGCAAAACTTCAACTTTTACCTTCTTAGCACGTTTAATTGCAACAATGGTTCCATCTTCCAGTCTGCCCTTATAAACAGTCCCAAATCCACCCTGTCCAATTTTGAAGGAGGGAGAGAAGTTCCTAGTAGCCTTGAAGATATCCTCCATAGTGAATTGCACATTTGCAGGCTCCGTACTTTGAGTTGAACCGTATGAACTGATATTAAGACCCCGATTTGAACTTCTGCTTCTCTCACTACCCGTTCTTGAAGTCTCCGATAAACCTGAAGCTTCAAATAAGACAAACTTATGAATCTCATTAATTTCACTGCAAGCCCACCTCATAAAAAGATGATTAACAAAACATAACTAAAAAGAAACATTTGAGGCCGGATCTTAGAAGCTTACCAGAAGGAGGTTTGAATTTATCAGAGTCAGCGAAATTCTTGGTGAGTTCGGTTTCCGGAGGAGTGAAGCAACCCACAAAGACTCCAGCGAACGATCTGGCAGCCGCGGCCACGGGGTTCTTGCTAGACTTACGGAGGGTGGAGGAGGCTTCCGAGTAAGAAGAGCTAGGAGAGTAGGAGGAGCGGTCCGGAGTTGACCGCACCGCTGTGCTCGGAGTCCTTCGCCCGTAAAAGGGTTTCGGACTTTTCATCATTATTATTAATATTATTATGACAGTTGGTTTGGAATTGACGTACAAATGGCGGGTAGATGTGTGAAGAAAGGGTGCTGCTTTGGCTTGTGTTAAAACTCTAACGTAAGAAGCTAAGCGGAGAAGACTTTGAAACGTTAATTCAAACGAATCCCATGACTACGTTTTCTCTTTGCGAGCTGTGTGGGGTCCAACCAAACTCCAACATCGGCTTTGAATTGGGGTACTTCGACTCCCTCAAAATTTTAAAGTCGACGTCATCTCATTCGAATATAAAACCAATACCCATCTTTAAAATTTAATTTTTATTAATTATATTTAATATTACTATAATAAAAACTTAAGATAAATATACGATACTATTTTGATATATATAAAAAGAATAAAATTATATTTATTAATTATAAAATAATATAAAAATATCTATTTTTAATAATTATTTGAAACTAATTAACATTGTGACGTATTATTAATATTTTATTTACTGAAATAACAAAACAATATAAAAGTTTTAAAAATTAATAAAAATTTACAAATATATATATATATATATATTATACTAAATAATTTTTATAAATTTAAACAATCTACTAAATAATTACTAAATCATTTCACTTTATAAAATTATTTAGTTTTTAGTAAATTATTTTCTAAAATTTACTTACTTAATTTACTAAAATTATTTAGTAAATGAAATATATTTTTATTATTTAAATTTATCAAAAATTATTTAGTTTTTAGTAAATAATTTATTTACTTAATTTATTAAAAATTATTTAAATTCATAACTATTATTTAGTAAATAAAATATAATGAATATTTTATATTATTTTAATAAATAAAATATTGATAATACCATCACAATGTTAATTAGTTTCAAAAGATTATAAAAAATATGACTTTATATTACTTTATAATCAAAGGGTTGGATTTGTATTTTTTAGATATATTATAGAGTTATTTATATATTTATTCTGAGTTTTTACTGTAATACTGTTAAGTATAATTAATGGAAGTTAAATTTTGAGGTGTTAATATAGTTTTGTATTTAGGTGGGATATTGAGTGAACTTAAAAATTTGTTAGGGGGTTTAAATGAAGTAGCCCCCTTGAAAATGAAATCGTGGTAGAAGGCTCATGTCAATGCACCACGGGACGCAGTTACGCGGGTTTGACCGCTTACCCCTTATCAGGACTTTATTCATTTCAAATTAATTTGCAAAATTGTATTAATTTAGGAAAAAAAAAAAAAGGATAAAGCTTACCCTTTAATTTGGACTTTATAAAGCTTACATTTCCAAAAATAGAAATATAAAAGAAATCTCTCTACCGACATTTCCAAATATAGAAATATATTATAAAGTTTACCCTCAGTAAGTCTTGGCATTTAAAGTCAATTATATTATTATTGTCAAAGTCCGGTTCGGTGGCTGTCCGCCCTCTCCACTCCTGGCCGTCATAAAAGCTTCAGCCACTCTAATCTTACGACATTTAAAACGGGACAATTTCAAATAATACCTTTGTGTTTTGGTTTAATTTAAGTATAAAGCAAGTTTACCATTTTCATCAATAAGACCCTTGAAGTTTTGTTTTTTTAATCAACTGCTAATTTTAACCCTTAAAAGTACATATTTACCCCTGCTGAAATTTTTTT
>JANLJB010005228.1:0-37304 GCA_026212285.1 Bursera cuneata
CCAAAAGGGTTTTTTTTTTTTTTTTTTTTCTTTTGTTTCCATTGATATTTATTCTTCCTATTTCTAATATATGATATTATATGCATATACTTTCGTACGACTTTTGAATTCATTAAATTTCTGCGATTCTAGTAACCTCAAATATGACTTGAATCGAATCGATAAATTATTGATTCCAAGTTGGGTTTCTACATGTTTATCCAAATATTCTTTTGATAAAGAGAGGTGCATGCATGAATGGAAGAGACAAATGTGCATGCAGTAGGCAAATAATGCTCATGTTTGTCTAATACATCAGATCTTAGCATATTATTATTTATGCATATAATGCAATTTCAACCTAGCACACTTGTGTGGTGATCGTATCTTCATCGCTCAAAATGCTTCCACTCAGCTCTCAAATATGTTTCCACGTGTAGAGAGTGGCATGGCATTATTGAACTTTGTGTGATCTTTACTTTATTAGTTTAATCGATACACAAACCTATGCGTGGCTGCTGCACAAACGCAGACAACTGAAGGGAGGAAGAACCGAAGCAATTTCTTGATCATGTGCGCTACTTAATTATAACTCACTCGAAGTCTCAGTCACGATGTTTGTGTTTGAATATGGGTGAAACTGACTTGACTTTTCATTTCTATTCTGCTACAAATTGGAAGTGACTAGCTAAACATGATGGCCCATGCATTGATGCGTATGTGCATGCCCTAGCAAGTATAGAGATGCTTTTTTCAGATCGATTAATGATGGTCATTAAGAGAGAGCAGGATTGGTAAGTTGGTGATGAGGCCATTCAAGTCACGGAATGTGGCATGAAAAGTCTAGTGGTGGTGGGTCATGAAACTGAACTTGAGTAGACAAGATCAAATCGCTTTTAATTCAATGCATTGGTGAGATCACAATAACTTCCTAAACCCACCGTCTCGTCTCTTTCACATTATGCAGAGTGCACGTTCATATAAAACAACTCAAACGGTAACAAAAACTCTGATGGCTACCTGCCACTTTCTCTTTTACTCTTTGAAAAGATGCATGCATGACATTCGAGAAAAACCTGGTTAGTAACTTCAATGATTTAATGAATTTATCTTATTAAATATTAACATATGATTATAAGTGGTTATTGACATTTTGATTCGTATCGGTTGAGACAAGTCAATTTTAAAAATTGAAACTTTAATCACAATTGATTACACACTCGACAAAATATATATGGTTAGGCACTTCTACATGGTGATGTGGTATCGGAGAATCATTTAAGTATTTCTCACGACATTCATCATTTTCTAAATGATATTTATGTGATATTTGTCATAAATACGGAATTTCCTTAATTGAAGTTTTCTGTTGAATTTGGTTGGTTGTTGAATTGTTTTCAAACCATTAGGTTCAAAGAAGTGCTTTGAAAGAAACTTCCGAGAAGTTAACATAAACATGGTTTTTCCAATTCAGAATTCAGCAGAGGACTCAAAAAACACTTGAAGATCTCAATCTGCGTTTGTTAGTGTGGAAATTATTGCTTAAAATCTTAACTAATGTTGAGGTGATATCAATGACCACCCGGTCCACACGCTTTACACTTTTGGCCATGCCTAACAGACACCTATTCTTCTTCTTCGACGTTATTTCTAGGCTATCTAGCAACCTAACCATCCATATCTTTACATCGTAATTTACAACTTAATCACTGCATAATTGTGGCAGAATGAATTTAATTACTTTTAGGTTAATAGAACAGTGATGAGCTCACTTTTTCATTATGTGCCAAAGCCAGTTACATCTTTCCAAGTAGTCCACAATTCAGCAATGACCAATAAAGGGTAAATGATTGTTATCTTGAAAAAGTAAAACAAACTTGGAAAAATCACAACTAGTTTTGGAGAACAAACATATATTTTTCTTTTTCTTTCATTTAACCCCACAAGAGATACGAAAACTTTAAGTGGGGATGTGTCATCATGGGAAGTAAGACCCAGAAATGCTCGCTTGCTTGCATCCATTTCAAATTATCAATCGCTTTCCCAAAAGCATTAATAAAAGGGGAAGTGGTTGGGAAGCTGCATAGAGTAGCGAAAACTTATGCACCAAATACGAGACTAGGTTTTGGATTTTTGCACCACACCGTACACACAACACTGTTAACACAGCCTCACACATCTTTTTAATAATACTATTTGTTAATAGTAATACTTTACCTAGTCAAGGGGATCAAGTAAGAGAAAGAAAATAAAGCAAAGAAAGTAAGAGAAGGTGTAATTGGAGTGTTGATGTTGGCTTTGGTGTTGGTGTTTCTTACAGTTCACATGGTTTGCACCATTGGTTGCAGAAGCAAGGAAGATGTTTCATGGGGGGGTCCTGGGTTGGTGGGCAGCACATGGGGCCACACCCCACCATCTGTACCTTCGTGCTCGTTTTGCTGTAATCTCTTTAATTTTGCCATGTTTCCTCCCTGCTTCCTTGTCAAATGCATGCGTATCCCAAATCATTCATGTTTTCAACAAAAGATGGTGACCCCTATCTTTTTCCAATAGATATCTTATCATCCATAGTCTTAACGTGTATAGTGTCTTTCGCAAAAGTTTCGGTAAAATATTATACAATCTCACCACATTACTATCGTACACAGTTGTCGAAGAGCTAACATGTGTTTTATTAACCTTGTTAATGTCAAAGAAAACAATTGATGAATTGAAAGGCCTAGGGAACTATTAACAAGCTAAAGCTAGGGTTGTTTTGTTTATGTTTTTGTTTTGTTTTCAAAGGACGACTTTCTTTCTTCGCAGATGTGGACTTAGGGTTAGAATCTTTTGCTGACATGAACAAGTTTCCGTGATTTAGGATCCATTGCAACCGTCCAAGGTGGGGCGTGTTTAAGGAGAGAGATGCGTTGCTTCGTCAGTGACTCTCTTTCCATGCATGTGCCTTATCTAAATAACATATCATCATCTTTCTACATAAAGATATATGTGCACAACTTCTCTTGTTCTCCAAATTTAAACAAATCAAATCATATTTCAATTCAATATTCTAGACAAAGATAAGTTGATCGTCAAAAGATTAACACGGTTTAGAACACTTTAGAATTTTGGGTACGCTGCCTTCCTAATCGTCTTTTGATAATTGAGGTATCAAGACATATATGGAGTGTTGAACGGGTTCTTTAAATCAATTAATTGTTAGGCAAAGCTACTTTTCACGCTTTTATATGGTATGATTGTGCTACATATCAAATTCCAATCGACCATTTTCTCTTCTACCATGTTTTTTTTTTAACAAAATAACTATTTTTCAACCACCCAATTAAGATGTCATCACCCACAAAGAAAGTGATTGATTGAAGCTTTTAATTATATGGGGAAACGGATGAACATACGAACAAGTTTGTGCATGACAAGGGTTGGCCATTTCTAGTCGAAATATTGGACTATTTCAATGTATATGCCTGCCTACGTGTTATGAACGATTTTCACGATAGAGATCCCTTTACAAGATACCCTCTTCCTGTTAGAAGATGAAAGTATAAACCCAAATGCATGCTTTTGAATTTATGATAATCAAACTCATAATGAGGCAGCTTATATGGAAAAACAAAGTGGTTAAAGAATTGACTCAAAATCATATATATTTATATATAACGCGTAAGCATCATTATCTCTTTGTTAATTTAGGTTTAATCACATGATTACATAGTATACCTAAATGGCCTAATTATGATTAAGAGACATGAACACGATCTTATAATATACAATTAGATGTCCATGTCGGAGGCGATTTTGTAGTGCTTATTGACCTTATCTCGATGGCTCTACTTGGAAGATAATAATAATAATACTATTAATGATAATCAATCAATCAAACCAGATCTCTCTCCAATGTTCATCTCTTCTACATAGACTTTTTAGAACGGCCAGCAATGACAAGATCAATCGAATAAAAATGGCTTTAAGTTGTATTATACTATTTTTATTCCAACAATTAGCATCCGATCTTTGCTTTCAGTGAATGCAATAATGAATGGCCTCTACACTTTTACAAATAGTTTAATTATGATTCTTATTCTATGACATTTATGTATCGAAAGAATGAACTCTAGAAGTAACATCGAGTATTCAAATGAATACGTTATTTGCTTTTGTATGGAACAATAAATACAACTCAAAATCATTCATGAACACTCATCACAATTCGCAACCAAATCTTATTCTTTTTTGTCGATTAGAAGTTAAATCAAACTTGTTTTTAATGATTTCTTATCGGAATTTAATGCCAAAATATGCGTTTTGGTCACATTAAAGACAATTTAACTTATATTTTCAGATAAACAATGATACCCTTAATTGTTTTGCTATCTTATTGGATAAGGACAAGGTCAAACTTGCCAGCTCTTGCAATTCGTAATATCCTATCAAACATACATAGAAGTCTCGTGTTACCAAAAATTAATCGAACTAAATTTATAAAGTAATAATGTAGAGAATTCCCGAAAAAAGGAAATACGAAACGCAATTATTAATGCTATTCTTCAGGCTTTCCAAATGACAAAACTGACAAATCTCTGATTCTCTCCAATTCTCTTTTTAACTTTTTATTTTTTTTTATTTTTTATTTCTCAAATATAAAAACAACTGACTGATTCAGAGGGAGAGAGGACTCTGATCTCATTACCCACTTGGAATTGAATTATTTTGTTAATAAAAAAAGAAAAAAGAAAGAAAAAACAAACAAAACAAACGCCTCTGATCCCTCTGACCCGATAGTTTAGTCATAAAATCTGCATGTGTACGTTGTTGCTTTGCTTACTGGTTCCCATACAACTTCTTCTTTCTTTCTAACAATCTTTAATACTTATACGTTATGAGAGAAAAGTGGACACCAACAAATAGAATAAGCCAAGCTTCGGGCCACCCCACAAAGAGAGAGAAATCGGATTACTCATTCATTCATTCGTAAATTGGTATATAAGTGTTGGTTTTATATTATTATTGTCACTACTCTTAAAATTAAACACCATCACCTCCACCACCTCTCATATAAATACACACCACCTCACCCCACCACCTCTCTTCGTTTTTTTATATGTGTTCCTCGATATCACAACATCATATCTCCCTGAAAGAGAGCAGAGAGATCAGACAGAGTGTTCATTACAGAGGAAGATTGGAGCAAAGGATACCCGTTTAAGAGAAGGGTTTGATGATGGCTATACAAGCGCAGTTGTATTCGGAGAATAATAGTAATCTGGGGTTTGGATTTGCATTGGGCGGTTCACAACAACAACAGGATTGGGTAATGGAGAATGGTTGCTGTGGTGCTGGTGGGTTCAATCTGAACCAGTTTTGTTTTGATAATATTCAACAGAAGCAGCCGCAACAGCACATGCAGCAGCTGCAAAATCATCAGCAGAGAAATCAAAGTTTGTGTTTTGACAACAACAACAATAACGGTTTCTTGAAGAACAGCAACAACGGCCACGGCAACAATCATCAATCAATGTCATTATCTCAATGTTTATCTCTTCAAGTTGAGAAACAAAGACAAGAGATTGATCACTATATCAGATCACAGGTAAATATGCATTTTTTTTTTTTGCAACATTTTAAGTCCTTGTTTTTGTTGTAGAATTGGTTATTGATTTTGTTGTTCTATGTTTGTTGTTACAGAATGAGAGGTTTTTCTTCAAGAACAGCAACAACGGCCACGGCAACAATCATCAATCAATGTCATTATCTCAATGTTTATCTCTTCAAGTTGAGAAACNAAAGACAAGAGATTGATCACTATATCACATCACAGGTAAATATGCATTTTTTTTTTTTTTTGCAACATTTTAAGTCTTTGTTTTTGTCGTAGAATTGGTTATTGATTTTGTTGTTCTATGTTTGTTGTTACAGAATGAGAGGTTGAGATTGGTATTACAAGAGCAAAGAAAGCAACATCTCGGAATGCTGCTGAAGAAACTAGAGTCAAAAACTTCAGCTTTGCTGAGACAAAAAGATGAAGAGATTGCAAAGGCCACAAACAGAACAATGGAGTTGGAGATTTTGTTGAAAAAATTGGAGATGGAGAGCCAAGCATGGCAGAGAATAGCTCAGGAAAATGAAGCCGTGGTTTACAGTCTGAACAACACACTAGAGCAGCTGAAGGAAAAGGCTTCAGCTTGTTGCTTCTTCAACAATGGAGCAGAGGATGCAGAGTCCTGCTGTGATGTGGAGGAAGAAACAGAGGAAAAAAACAGAGCAATTCTAGGCATTGGTTGTGGTGATCATCACAATAACGAAGAAAAAGAAGAACAAAAATCGAGAAGGACGGTGATGGCTTGCAGAGGCTGTAACTCTAGGGATTCGTGCGTTTTGTTCCTTCCTTGTAGGCACCTTTGTACATGCAAAGCTTGTGAGGCTTTCCTTGATTCTTGCCCCGTTTGTTTAGCCCCAAAAAAGGCTAGTATAGAGGCCTTGATTTTCTAGGAAAATACAGCAAGAAAGATTCTCATTAGATTGATATCATGTCTATAGGCTTTTTTTTTTTTTTTTTAAGATTTAATTGTTACTCAAACAAGAAAGAAAATCAACCAGTCANATATCATGTCTATAGGCTTTTTTTTTTTTTTTTTTAAGATTTAATTGTTACTCAAACAAGAAAGAAAATCAACCAGTCAATCAATTGAACAGGAATTTAACATATAGGCAATCTTTGATTCTTTTCCTTTAATGGTGTTTCTGCTTTTCATTGTTTTTCTCCTCCATGGTATACACAATCAAATCACTTTTTAAAAAAAAAAAAAAAAAACAATAAGTCTGGCTGTGGCCAGTGCTGTGGTAGCTCCAATTTTAGCAGTGACAGGAGGGAGGGGATTTGAAAGCAATGTCAGACTTAACATAATTATTGTAAGACTGAACATACATGTTCACATCTCCCATTGCAAGTCCACGATGCATTAATGGAGATGATTTTGTTCTTTGATTCTATACAAATCTTCTCGTTGCAAACCCGTAATTGCATGCATTAGACTTTTGCCTCCTCCAAAGATGCATTTCTATAAATTGTTCCGGGTCATTAGCAGAATCCATACAATCAATTTTACATTACAATTTTGATTTTTAAAGGCTAAAATTTTGCAATTTAGTCATTCACAATAGGCTGCATTAGGAGATAAATAAAAATGGATGGCAGGTGGGCAGGCATTGTTAGCGTATCTTTATTCTGATACTGACTAGATAGGGAGCACGGGTTTCTCGGGGCGTTGGCGATGACGTGGCATTTTCACATTTGATGGGCTTTTGCCACGTCATAGACCCAACAAAATTCCCGGGTTTGGATCAGCTTGCTTTCCTCTACCTGGGTTGCCTGCTTTGCTTGTGGATAGGATAAGCATAAGCTTAATCTCCTTTGGGTTCGTACTTCAATTAGAATAAAATTTCGACAGTGATTGATTTTCTGCTCCAAAATTTTTTTTTTAAGATTAAGATAAAATTTATCAGTTCAGATATAATGAATTGGAAATGGGTTTTTCTTAATAATATGATTATCTATTAATGAATTAAAAAATCCAAAAAGACTTGAAAAGGGAATCTCTGACAAACTTAACTGTTAAGTTTGATTTATTAACTAAAAGTAAACTAAAGATTGATTTCAAGTGCTTTGAAGTGAAGACAGGGCAAACAAGAAGAAGAAACGAATCCGAACAATACAAGAGCCCTGTTAATGTGTCGTTGATCAAAAAACTTAACCAGGTTTCTCTTATGATTTGGGTTTCCCTCTTCATTTCCAGATCCTGCCCATCAGCTCTTGTCCCCACCGCTTTCTGGGCCCCATCTCATTTGGCGGGAGATCTGTTTATCTTTGACTAACACTTAAGTTATGTTTCATGTTTTATGTTCTATGCAGGAGTTGTGATAGCTTGAATGGCAAACACATCCAAAGCAAGACCAAAGCAGGGAAAATTGTCTGTTTATCTTTACATTCCTAATATAATTGGTGCGTATGGAGAGTTTTAGCCGATAATTTTGGTGGGTTTTTTTTTTTTTTGGTGGCTTCAAGGTTGTGATGAATTATTGATGTTTATGTTGTTTAAATGTTAGGATATGTAAGGGTCCTCCTGAATTGCTTTGCTTTTGCAATATGTTTCTCTGACAAATGGCTTTTCTCCATTCTTTACTTTATCAGGTGAGAATTATGTTTCATTGAAGTTGCTTTTTTGGGATATTTTCTAGCCATTGATGCATGTATTGTAGTATCGAGTGTAATGTCATTTGTTATCTGGTTTCAGCTTTGTATGTGATGCTGTAGATGGTTGGTGCGCTCGCAAGTTTAATCAAGGTATAAAGTAACAACCTAGTTTCATTTTTAACATCAGTATATAGCTTCATGAATTGGTGCTAATTGAGCTGCAATGTATGTGTTCATCATATGTATGCAATTTGTGCATCTTGTATGTATAATTATTTAGTTTTGCTGCGAAGCAAGGAAATTAATTTCTCTTTCGTTTACCAGTCCTGGAATAATGTCAATACAATGATCCAGAATTGTTGTCTTTGTTGAATAACTGTTGCATAGACTAGTTTTCTTTTGGATACCTACATTATTATTGTAGAAAGTGGGCCATTTTGCTTTATCCAACCTCGAGTCTTGGTAATTTTTTTGCTGGTGGCTTTGATCTATGTCTCATATATGACCTACTTTGTATGTTTTGTGATTATCATTAACTGAATTGAAGATAAAATTTATACCCTTTTTTATAACCCTGTAAACTTAGAACATTACTAATTGCTATTATGAAGCTTTGCTATTTCAAAAGTTTCCTGGATTAAATCCTTCTTCTGTAATTGAACCTTAAGTTAACTTATTCCTGAAATCCTGTTTCCAGTTTCTGTATACCATTTAACGATCAGGGTACTTTTCCGAAGATTTTTTTATATATAAAATTGACATCAGTTGTAGTAAATACGTTAGATGAGCTTCTAATCATCTTTTCCTTTCCTAGCTTAGTTTCTACCTTTGGAGCTGTATTGGACATGGTAACGGATAGGTAATATCTCTCTCTTGATTAGATGGATACTATGTCAATAGTTATCATCTTCTCCTGTTTTATTAATGAAAGTTTATATCTCAGGATTAGCACAGCTTGTCTACTGGTAGTACTCTCCCAAGTATACCGGTAAGAACTCTTCGTATCCTTTTCAGGTGAAATCTATTATTTTGAAATATAGTTATAACTAAGCTATTAGATAGGATATTTATGCAGGCCTAGCTTGGTTTTTTTGTCTCTGCTTGCGCTGGATATCGCCAGCCACTGGCTGCAGATGTATAGGTAACTTGTCTTTTTCTCGGTGTAATACTGTGCTGTTGCTGAATAAATTTGAACGTTTATTGCTAAAAATTTTTTTCTTTTATTGGAAAATATGCCTACTCTGCTGGATTTTTTTTTTTTCAGTACATTCTTGACTGGCAAAACTAGTCATAAAGATGTAAATGATAGCTCAAATTGGCTTTTCAAGGCTTACTATGGAAACCGAATGTTTATGGGCTACTGCTGTGTGTCATGTGAGGTAATTGTAGCCCTTTTGTCTCATTCTACCAGTGATTTTTTTCTGTTTTTATGTTATTGGCTCTTGTTACTTGATTGGATTGACTCAATCTTGTAGGTTCTTTACATAATCCTTTTTCTAGTTGCGAAGAGTCAGAGTGAAAGTTTGGTGGATGTAAGTTGTTCCTTTCAAAACATAGTAAATTTTTCTTCATATTTTGGCTTCTGAACTGTTTCTTCTTTCAGGTTGTAATGAGTTCTTTGCAGGAGGTCTCATTCCTTTCTTTTTTAGTTGGTTTGAGTTTATTTGGATGGGCAGTCAAGCAAGCAGTCAATGTTATACAGGTAGAATCTTGCACTTTGTAATTCTGATAGAAACTTACTTCTATCCACATGCTTGCTGACAATAAACACATGCGCACACACACACACACATATTTTTTTTGTAATGGAATAATACCCATCCGTGTTGTAAAATTGACATTATTGCAATTGTAGATCCATAAAGGACTCGATGTGAGAGTCACATACTTTATTGTACATGACATTCAGAACTTATTCTTTTTCTGCATCTTCAATGCCATAGTTTAAAGTTCCAGAGACGCCAATTTTCTTGACCTTCTCTGGTTGAACTGCATTTTATTTTTCATGGTATTATTTATTGATTGAAGACCGTAGAAAATGTTATGGGATTAGAGAAATTTTGGACTTGTGGTAAAGAAATCCTGGGATATCATATAAATTGAAAGTTCTCAGGGAATTTTTTTTGCAGACATAATATTCCCAGGGATATCATATGACTGGCTGACCTCACTTTGTGCAAGAATTTACCTTTGTACGAAATTGACTGTTATGGAATTGATTTTGTGGTTTCAGATGAAGACGGCAGCTGATGTGTGTGTGCTTTATGACATTGGGAGAAAGCAGAAGCCCTAGTTCATCAGCTTTTTCTATTTCAGATAATCTCTTTATGGTTACGCTCTAGTTCTTGCTTTTTGGCATCGAAGCTTATTTGACAAAAGTGGAAGATCGATTGATTGTAAAGAATTATGAACACTTTGACCAGGATTAAAGATTCCCATCTGTTTCTTTTAGCGTTCAGACTGAGCATTCCATTGATTACATTCTTTTCTGGTATTTGTGAAATCACAACCGAGTGATGATATGATAATGATCACATCAGCAATTGTATGAACTTATGATTGAACTTGTGTTTCAGGAATGTTCGATCGGGTGTATTTTTGGGTCTAATAACTTGTTCAGGCAGTCATTAATGCTAGCCAAATTTTGTTCTTCACTCATGATTTATAAATTGAGATGCGGTTCGGGATTTGTGTTTTCTTCAGACTAAACTTGCTAGCAAATGCAAGAACTAAGTAATCAAAATTTTGCCTTGACATGGGAAAATTAAAATCAAGCGACAGTGACCATCATCATATTGTGACAAGCATGCAAGACGAAAACTTGTGTACTTCCAGAATTGAAGTAGCCTTCAAAAGTTGTATAGTCTGGGTGGCATAACGTATCAAGTACTTTATTTAATTTAGTGAATGGCGCAAGGAGGGAGGAGCTCATGGTGGAGCACCGGAGGCATTCGGAATCACAATGTAATACTGCGAAACCTGCAACAATGTTTGAGCGTACACGTTGAATCATTTATAGGTATTACCTTTTGTGTACTTCATATGTAGCACGCAAGGAAATTTCAGATGGAAAAAACAGAACACATTTGCACTACATGTGAGAATCCAGTACCAAACGAAAAACAAAATTCTATCATTAAAGAATTACATAGATTTCTCAAGTGCCACAGGTTTCTCTTATAAAGGTTTCAATCTATAAAGGCAAAACAAGATAATGATATTATTTCTCACTTAAGACTGATATTCTGCGCAGATGAACTCTTTGTGGTAAACAAATTTAATAATCCTTTCTAAGATCTGCCTAATAGTAAGGAGAGACGTGCAAAACGCGAATTTTGATACTGGGTTAGAAGGGTCAATACAAGCTATATCCAAAAAATTGGCTAACGAGGATAGCAAATCCGAGAGCAATTGCTACAAGGGAAGAGGCCCAAGTAAGTTTCTCAGTGATTCTGGGTACCCTATCCTTTAATGCCTGACTACATGAACCTAGAAATACTGTATAGCTTCCCATTGCAACTACCGTCCCAATTAAGAACATGATGAGAAATGCAGCACCCGCCAAACGAGATGGCAAAGCAAGTGCAGGTAAGACCATCATCAGAGCATCAGGTTGCAAACCATGAACAATCCCAGTGGCAAATGTAGCAAAACCAATCTTCTTTTTGCCAACTGCAGCAGGATTTTCAAGCGCTTCATAGACGCTAACATCACACTCACCATTTTCAAGGGCAACACATGGAGTAGGGATTTCTGAAGCTTCCTTAATACCCATAGCACCAATAACAAGCAGAGTTAATCCCACCACTCTTGTGCCCCAAGTTCTGATAACTTCAATGTGCAGCCGGTCCTTTAGAAGTAGAAATAGTAACCCAAAAATAACCTGACCAGCGTCATGACCACAGCCCCAAAGGGCTCCAACTGCAGCACTTTCCAAGCGAGATCGGCCAATCGAGAGTGGAGCCAAAGCAGCAAGGTGGTCTGGCCCTGAGAGAGTATGTAAGCAACCAGCAAAGAAACCAGTCCAAGCACTACTCAATAATTCAGTACGGAGCAGCCTGCCCCCAACTGCAGCAGCTGCAGGAGCCCCAGATTTAGCTGCAGTTTGAAAAGTTGCAAAAGCCGCTGGTGCAAACACTGGGTGGACTAAAAACACAATGATAGCAGAGAGTGCTATAAATGTTCCTGCAGCAACTGCCTGAAAGAAGTGCATCGTGTGATAAATTTTGTAAACTTTATACCGATAAAATGGATTAATTCAACAAGGTATGCAGCTATTAAACTATTGGACTATGCTAACCCCCTTCAATTTCAAATAACACCAAATATTTTCTGAATAAGAACTTATAAATGTCATATTGGTTGCACTATAGAGGATGTGAACGAAATATATAAATAATATAGAAGCCTGTGACATTAAAGAAATTCGCTTATGTGAAGTGGTGTTCACAAGACATCACATCTGTTCAATTCTAATACAGCTGAGCTATTAACAAGGAAAAACATACACAATAATTTGTTGGAAATAAGATAAATTAAAGAGCCAAAACACAAAGATTTAACATTCACTAAATTCTCTGTGTATTTCTATTGTTGGTACCAATGCCAACACCCTATAGTTGGAATTTATTGATTCCTTGAGCTCTTTCAATAAAAGCTTCTTACGCCAAGAAACCAAAAAGCTTCAAACTAACCTTAGTTATTGTACCAAAAAGGTTAGTCTCCTCATCAATGGAAACATAGGATCATAGAAGTATCATCTGTTTTGTTCATGAAGGACCAAGATATGCTTTCAAGGACCACAAATTGAAACTCATCAATAAGTAGGAAAGGTTTACAAATGAAACAATGGCTCAACCACACCAATGAAGTAAAGGTCAGAATTTGCAGCATGAAATGTAAAACAGGAACTAACATTCTGATCAAACTACACTATAATGTTTATCTACAACAATAACAGTAGTTTTAAGGAGCAATACGATACTCAAGGTGCAGAAAAAGGCATACAAAACATAATGGGAGATATATATTATTTTTTAAAAACCTTCGTGTCCAAGACCGACCAGTCCAAAGGACCTCTGCAAATCGCCCCTTTACACCTCCACACGAATCAGGTAAACCTCTGCCATGGCTCCAAGGAATCGAGTGCACCCAATGGGAAATATACTCAACCCATTATTGAAACAAATACACTTATTCTACACCATATAAAGTTCAATAATTTAAAGAATCAAACAGACTCTTAGGCATACCAAAAGATCAATTCTGCTACAGAAAATCCTTCGAACTTTTACGCTATTTTTAAGAAATAACAGATTAAAATTACATATGCATTCAAAAAATGGTTATTATTATTATTATTTGCAGTTTTCCAAGCTAAACACTGATTAATTCTGCCCAAAGTGAGTGCCCCATTCTACAATTTTCCGTTTCATTAATTTTTTTTTTTTGCTCTATCAAACTGCCGTAAACCCAAAATATTAAAAAAAGGGTTCCGTATTTCGTTGGTTTTTCTCTATTTTCCTAAAAACCAAACAGCTTACTCACAACCTAATTGTCTATAACTCCCGAATCACCAGAAATCCGCATAATTCAGTAAACCTCAAAACAGAGAAACTCAAAAACAACACAAAGAAAAAAAAATTTATCGATTAATCTAAATGAAAAAAGATACCTTTTTCTGCTGAACAGCATCTGTGGCGATCTGCTTGAGAGATGGAGAACTGGGTATTGACTCATTCGCTGTGTCAACTCCAGAGGGAGAGGAAAAATGGGAATTGTCCGATTTCGAAGAATAAAAACAAGAAAGCCGCGACGGGTTCTGGTTTTTGCAAGTAACGGAGCCGAGTCGCTTGGAATCGGGTCGTGACAGAGGGAAAAAACTGAGTTTTGTCGAGTCGAAACGGGGGAGTCGAGGGTGGAGAGGAGAAAACTTGAGATGGATATTGTTGAGATGCGTCGGAGAAGATGAGTAAAGAAGCCTTTCCATGGCTCCTTCGAAAGTTTTGGAGAGGAGAAAGAGATTGAGAGCTGTTGAAAGGATAAAGTTTTGGCAGAGAGAATAGAAGTAAGCCAGCTGAGTTAACGGAAAATTGAAAATTTTGATTAAATAATTCAATTTTTTTAATAATTTGTAATTGTGGTCTAACCCTATATTTAGTGTTAAAATAATTTATTATAATTTTTTCATAGATAAGTTTTCTTTATAAATAAAATTACATGAATATTTTATAATATTCTTAATAATATTGAAGGCATTCCTTTTATCTTTATTAAAATTATATTTCTACTTAGTGCCCAACAAGCACTTCTTGATGACTTAAGTTGAATGTAAATTAAGTCAAACAATTTATATTAATTATCACTTTTCCAACTTTCAACTTTGCATATTATTTTGTCAAATTTGAACAACTCAAATTTGGTCATCAACTGATTCTTGGACTCAATCATTAAAAAAATAAATAAAAAATTGTGGGTTGGTTGTGATTTTTTAAGGCATTTAATTTGGTTGACATGAGGCTAAGATAAAAAAGATTACCTTATTGTCATTGAATGCTTTAAGGCCCCATTAGGGCCACGACAACCCCTTTTGAGAGCAAGAAGGAGCTTTCACGTCTCATTCTCTAGTTAAGGCTAAGCTTTCATTTTGATGGGTAACCGTCAATGTTCAACACTCAACATTCTTACATCTAATAAACAAGTTTTGAGTTTTTTTCTTTCTTTTCTTTTAGCCCCTAAACTCGAATTAATTCCAAAGTTCCATAGATAGACATGATCATATTTCACTAAGTGATAACGTAGTATAAATTATTGGATGAATTGTTAAAATAAGAAGGCATAGTATTGATGTCGATGGTTGTGAATCAATCTTATGATTTATATGGATTTTATATTGTTATTGAAGTAGAAAAATAATGAACTTTCACATATTGTATAAATGTTATTCGATATTTTGTCCGTTGAAACTAGTTAGTAAGTTGTTAATTTAATCAAAAACTTAAAATATGTAGAGAAAATAACTCAAAGATGGTAGGCTTTGAATCCCTGTTTTGTGATTATCACAACTTTAAAGTTTAAAAATGTATATATTAAGTGGAGATTCAAAGAAAAAATAAAAAAAATGAGTGGAAAGAAAAGTCCAATAGTGGGGATATAATATGGGTTGGTTGGAAAGTTGGGACAAAGTAGGTTTGTTTGGCCAAGACAAGTCACAAGATTGAGAAATTTTGGACTTTTCAATGCTCACTCATTAGAATTATCAAAAGAAAATGTAAATTGACACCCTTGAGATTTGAGACTAATTTATGAAGTTAATATTTCCTGTATATTTAATGGATGAAAATTTTTTAATTTTTTTATATAATTTTCATTAATCATCGATCATGTCTTTAGATTTTGTAAAGGTAAAAATCATATAATACTTATACTTGTCGATAATTTAATATAGGAATATAGTTTTAGGGTGTTAATGTAATTTTTATTAGAAGGAACTTCGGTATTTTGTAATCTAATGATTGGTCCAAACGTCAGGGGTGTCGGAAAAATTCCTCGATTACCAAACAAGCACACGCCATGGCAAGCTTGTCCTCATGCTCGCACGTGGGCAGCACACGCAACCCACACCCATTTGTACAATTGGACGGGGGCTCAAGGTCCAAGTCCAACATTTATCCTAGCCCAAGCCTTAGGGCTTCGTTAAACAGCCCAAATATGAAAACCACCGATTTCAGCCCAAAATCGATAATGGGTTGTATATCTTATTTTGATCCAGATAAATGAACGGTTCTAAATTCACATGCAACAAGACAAATAATACGACATGGTTTGTCACTTGATCATTTTCCAATTAGGTCCATAACAAATAGCCCACTGGTTCATATTGTCCAAAGATAAGAGGGGTATATCCGTCATTTAAGAAAAGGGATAGAGGCCCTGTTACGTGTCCTCCACTTCTGATCGCCATTTCACCTTTATCTAATAATACCAAATGGGAGGTCCAAAAACTCCAAAGCACACTAGCCTTCTAGCAAAAAACATCACAATATCCCCTAATCACCCAAACCATCATATTAACTTGCATGCCTTAAAATCAACCGTCCATCTCATTGCACGTCACCAGACACCATATAATGATGAGAGATTGAATCTTTTCATAATTTCATTTCACTTGGCTGTTTACGTGAAATTGATAGGTAAAATATTTAGTGTTATATAAGATGACACATTTCTTTGAAATACTACTTAAAATGCATAGCACTACTCCAAATAAAACCCAAACAATGAAAGAATCTGGGAATAGGATAAGTGATCAAATTTGTTGCCAAAGCAGTGTTATGTAATATGGTGTGCTGCACCACACCGGATCAATCACATGCAATATTTATATAGTTTCAAACAGAGTACACAGACTTTCAAGAGCTCTGTTTTATTCAAGCAACTACTCTGCTTTCAAGCACTTGGAAGCTGGTACTACTAGCTCAGCTGCCATGGCCAAACCGGTTTCAATTGAGGTTTGGAATCCAAACGGGAAATACAGAGTTGTCAGCACCAAGCCTATGCCTGGAACTCGCTGGATCAATCTCTTAGTCGATCAAGATTGTCGCGTTGAAGTAATCACATATTTTCTTTGTTTTTAACCATTTTTTAGTTCAATACAATTCTTTGTGTAAGGTTGATAACATTATTTTGTTTATTTTTGTTTTTGTTTTTTTTTCTTGTTTCCATTTTCAGATATGCACCCAGAAGAAAACTATACTGTCTGTTGAAGATATCGTTGCTTTGATTGGTGATAAGTGCGATGGAGTCATTGGACAGGTACTTGCTTTTTCATCGTTAGAAATGTAAAATTTTGGTAGTTCAAAACTTGAAATGATTATTTTGGGTTTGTATTTCAGTTGACAGAGGACTGGGGAGAGACTTTGTTTTCTGCATTGAGCAGAGCTGGAGGAAAGGCTTTTAGTAACATGGCTGTTGGCTACAATAATGTTGATGTCAATGCTGCCAACAAATATGGTGTTGCTGTTGGAAACACTCCTGTAAGTTTGTTTTGCTTTTGATTGTATTTGGTTTCACTTTCATGTCTGTTCCTTCCTTGCACTTTCATATATATTCATGCATGTCGCTACAAGGGATAGTTCTATGCGCCATGTGCATAATGTTGCAGTAGTTGTCCCACGTTGAATAGCTATAAGGAGAGATCTTGGATCTATAAAGAGGATTGGTCCTCCGCTCAACAGACTAGTCTTTGGGGTGGACACTTGATTCCTTTAACAGTGATATAGAGTCAAACCTGTGAGAACTTCGTGGTCGGACAGAGAACTGTGATGCATAACATAGGAGGTCTTAGGTTTATTAGGTGTGACACTGCATATGAACATTGTATTCCATGTACTCGTAGTTGTAGGAAAACTAGTTCCAAAATTGGCATATTGATATAATTTATTGGTTATATGGTTAGGGAGTACTTACAGAAACAACGGCAGAATTAGCAGCTTCGCTCTCGTTAGCAGCTGCAAGAAGAATAGTTGAAGCAGATGAGTTCATGAGGGCAGGCTTATATGATGGATGGCTCCCACATCTGTATGATCACCATATATATTACCTTTGCTTCTTTGTTCTGTTTTACATCTTAATGATGCACTACATTTCAAGTTTATGATTCACTGACTTAGCTGCTGTTCCTCCGATAGGTTTGTGGGAAACTTGCTGAAAGGACAAACTGTTGGTGTTATTGGAGCTGGTCGTATTGGATCGGCTTATGCTCGAATGATGGTAATCTTTTTTTAAGTGAATTCCCCATCCTTTTTTTCTTCAAACTTGACAAGTTTTGGCTAAACCACTTGAATTCTTTAGATGCTAATTGATTGGCTGAGTTGTGGGCTTGCATAGTCCATAAGACATATAACAGATGAGTTTTATATGAAATTTCAAGGTAAAGAAAACAGCATTCTAGGTCATAGAATGATAGTGCACAAGTGTAGGCTCTTGATCAAACGCTACATCAGTATTTGAAGTGTAGAACATTACTGTTTACTAACTTGAATTTTGCATTCAATAGTATGTTCTCCAGACATCAATTTCTGCTTCTCATTAATCCAGTAAGTGTACTTTTGTTATGTCCTTGAAGTAATTCTGTTTTATCTGTACTATAACAGGTTGAAGGATTCAAAATGAATCTAATTTACTATGACCTTTACCAAGCTACACGCTTAGAGAAGTTTGTTACAGGCAAGTCTCACTCCATCCATTAAATTAATCAACACTTAATTCCTCAATGATCAAAACTTCTATGGTTCGCAATTGCAGCTTATGCTGAGTTTCTAAAAGCCAGCGGAGAACAACCTGTTACTTGGAGAAGAGCCGCATCCATGGATGAGGTGCTTCAGGAGGCAGATGTGGTAGCACTCTTTTTGCTTGCTTAATGTGTTTTTGGTTTTGTGACAAACTGTTCGAGTTTCAATGAAAACACTGTCATTAATCCTATTTGTAGATAAGTCTTCACCCTATCTTGGATAAAACCACTTACCATTTGGTCAACAAAGAAAGGCTTTCGAAGATGAAGAAGGTGAGGATTGATTTCTTTAACTAGACAGGTAGAATTGTCCCTAGCTTAACGTATACAAATCATTGCCTTTTTCTGCAGGAAGCAATCCTTATAAACTGTAGTAGGGGCCCTGTAGTTGATGAAGTAGCTCTGGTGGAGCACTTGAAACACAATCCAATGTTTCGTGTCGGTCTTGATGTCTTTGAGGTAACAAACTCCACTTCTCTATTTCAAATTCATATCCACCGCAGCACCGAAACTACTTCCCAAATTAATACATGATTGGTATTATATCAGGATGAGCCTTACATGAAACCAGGACTTGCTGAAATGAAGAATGCCGTTGTGGTACCTCATATTGCTTCTGCATCCAAGGTAACGCTAAACACATATTCTATTCCAAGCTTATAAGATGCATATCCGTTGGTTAATTGGCCTAGATTGTGACTTTTACTTTTCCCATCATGATTTATATAGTGGACTCGTGAAGGAATGGCAACGCTAGCTGCTCTCAATGTCCTGGTATGCATTAGAATAGAAAAAAACGAAATAACTTTGCATTCCACTCAAGTTCATCTTCAAGTAATATTCCATCAATTCTAGCTTGGCATGTGGTTAATTGTTACATATCTAATTACTGTCACTCAATGCATCTCCACATTATAGGGACAGATTAAAGGATACCCAATATGGGGTGATCCAAATCGGGTAGAACCATTTCTGAATGAGAATGCTCCACCTCCAGCTGCATCTCCAAGCATTGTGAACTCAAAAGCCTTAGGTAATATCTTCTGCATTTCATATATTATGTCAAATTTGCCTAGCTTTTGGGAAATCTTAGCGTACCAATCTTGTTCTTCTTTGCAGGTTTACCCGTTTCGAAGCTTTAAACATAGAAGATCCATGACAAAGGAGCCCCTGGAGTGAATAATGTATCTTAGTGGATTTTAAGAGTGTGGACTCTGTTGAGTTTTGATTCTGAGAAGCATTGACAACCATGTATATGCTTATGATAAGTGCTTATATAATTTTCTTTCCTGTATCTAATTCTGCCAAATCTGAAAGCTTTATAATTCCTCCTAATCCTCCACTTTATCTTTAGATGAGTTGAAAACCAGCAACTAGAACTGCAGAATCAAATCCTTAATTGATCCTTACCATCATATCTGGTGATGGTAAAATTTTCTCAACTTATGAAGGGAACCTGGAAATTTGGTGGAAGAAAAGCCTTGGAACTACAAAAGAATGCTTGTAACAAATTAAAAAAGCTTACAGTCAGCTCTACAAATCATTATCAACGGATTTGGTGGCTGTTGTATTTAATTTTATATTCTAATTTGGCATCTTACAAGATGATATTGTATCTAAGGATCATCACCCAAAAACGAGTAATTAAGAAGGGGTTGGTTCTATTAAGTTTCCTTGTATTTTGGTTTAATCTTTATCTAATCTACAAGTACACCACTGAGCAGATTATTGACATCTATCATCTCTTTATTTTACTCTTTTTTATTTTTATATTTCTATATATATAATTATTTGAGATTCTTTGTATCTTATACTTCCAAAATTATCAAGATTATATCTATTTTTTTTTTTGGTACAAGATAATATTGATCATTGATATGATTTTTTTAAAGATGTTGATCCTCTATATTGTATTATAAAATTCTAATTTTTGGGTCAATTTCTTGAATTAAAAGCATAATTCAGTGATTCATTATCATATTTCTAAATTTAGTTGTATTCTGGAAACTTCTTATAAACTACGTCTAACAAGCAAATGACTCATTTCCAAAAACGACACCGTTAAGGTTCACAATTCCCATCCAGATTCTCTGTCCAAAAGCAATCCTTTTCCGAAACGGCATCGTTTGACGGTTCAAGAGGCTTCCTATAAAAACCCTAAGCTCCATTATCGTCTTTCCCATCACTGCAGTATCAAGCTTTATCTCTCTCTCTCCATCGACTCAAGTCTCAATCTTTAACCAAGCCGGAATCACGATTCGCTTTTAACGATGTCGTCTGATTCCGATAAGAAGATCTTGCTAAAGAGCTCGGACGGTGAGACGTTTGAGGTGGAGGAGGTCGTGGCGCTGGAGTCGCAGACCATCAAGCACATGATTGAGGACGACTGCGCCGATAACGAGATCCCCTTGCCGAATGTGACGAGCTCGGTGCTCTCGAAGGTGATTGAGTACTGCAAGAAGCACGTGGAGGCGCGTGACGGAAAGAGCAAGGATGACAGTAAGGTCTCTGAAGATGAGCTCAAGACCTGGGACTCCGATTTCGTCAAAGTTGATCAAAATACCCTCTTTGATCTCATCCTGGTATGCGATTCGCTCGATTTCTTTGCGTAATTTTGATTTTCTATTTTGGGTAATTTGCAAAATTCTGAGTTTTTGACGTAAAGATGAAAAATTTGGTAATTGGGCATTGAAATTGGGTTTCTTTTTTATTTTTCTCCTTTTTTGTTTCAATTTCATCGCGGTAATTTTGATTTTCTATTTTGGTTATCTTGCTAAATCTTGAATTTTTGTAATGTAAAGATGAAAATTTTGATATTTGGGCGTTGAAATTAGGGTTTCTTTTTTGTTAGTTTTTGATAAATTCGTTTGTGGTTGTTTGTTACTGAAACCCTTTGTTCATTGTTACATTATTGTTGTTATTGGTGGTGGTTGGGAGGAGGGACAGGAAAAAATTTTTAAGAAAGAAAATTGATAAATTTGAATAAGAAAATCGTTTTATTCTGTCTCTGAAGAAATATCTTATATAGAAGAATTGCTCTAACCTTTGAGTCAAAATCAATCAGATATTTTCTATTTTTGGTAACTTGCTATTTGCTATTTGGGCATTAAAATTTTAGGTTTTCTGATAAATTGTTTTGCGGTTTGTTTGTTACTGAAACCCTTTGTTGGTGTTTGGGAGGAGGGAAAGGAAAGGAAAAAAAATTAATGTTATTTCACTAAAGAAAATCTTTTTATTCTTCCCCATAAGAAATCTTATAGAGAAGAATTGTCCTTGTCCCTATCCTTTGAGTGAAAATCAATCAAAATTTACTTCTTGACTTATGATTTTGTTTTGTATTATGTGGTGGACGGCAGGCGGCGAACTACTTGAACATCAAGAGCTTGCTGGACCTGACCTGCCAGACTGTGGCTGACATGATCAAGGGTAAGACACCGGAGGAGATTCGCAAGACCTTCAACATCAAGAATGACTTCACTCCAGAGGAAGAAGAGGAGGTTCGAAGGGAGAACCAATGGGCATTTGAGTGATAAGATTGATTCTACAATGGGATAGGATATGTTGATAATCATGATAGGATGTTGCACACTCTACTTTGCCTTCTTATGTCTTCTGAAGTTGCTATTAGGATTTCGGTTTTCATTTTATTTTTCTCTCGCGATTATGCGAATGTTAAATGGGGACGAAGTTATGTTGTTGAACGTTGGTTTTCTTAATATAGTACTGGCTTCTTCTTTGTAACTGTTTCTTCACTTTATAATTGTGATTATGATTCTCTTTATAATATATGATTGTGCCCGTGATTATGATTGTCAATTTTACCAAGTAAATCCGATAAGTTTACAACATTATTATGAAACCAAAACTTTTGGGTAAAGTAACCTTTTTTTGGCATAATCCATTTAGGTGGTAACCAAATTCTCGTCGGGGTGATGAAGTAGAGCTAGCATAGTTTCACAACCATTGCTGCTATTTTTTCTGAATTGTCTTCTATCATAATCTAAAACATCAAAAGCAGAGTCTTGATTCACTCCACATACTAAGAACAAGAAACTATTAGAAAAGCCAACAAACAAAAACTTTGAACTCAATCCGTCCATAAAATTAGAGAAAAACATGCGACTATTACCAAGATTACTTCATTTAGCTATTACTCTTCAGTATTATATGTGATGAGGAAATATAGCTAGGGTAAAGTTCCGATGCTGCTTTTGCTGCAGAAAGCTGGAGGCAAGATCATTTTTCTTTTCCTCTAATTTTCGGCACTTCTCATCCACCTCCTCAACAAGCTCTTGGTAGTGTTCAGCCAACAAAGTTTCAGCACAGAGCTTCTCAGAAAGATGATAATTCTCCTCCCTTAACTCATCCATACAAGTATTGTAATATTCAGCTGATGTTTTTGCTGTATGAAGCTTAGCAGAAAGATCATTTGTTCTCCAACGAAGTTGTTGATTTGTGGTACATATATCTATATATAGATAGATAAATATACTCACTCTTTCAAAGTCCGGGAGGAGAAGCATGTTTGTGGCCGCAAACAATACAGTAGCAAGATACCAGCAAATCCTATATCCAAGATTAAGATAGAGCAGTGCAAGAAAGGCAGCAAACCGCTCAAAACAAAATATCATTCGGCAACCATACATCTTCCCCCCGCGACCAAACATCAAGTAAGTGTTTCTTCAACAAAACAACAACCATATTTGTACTTTGCCACTTACACAATAGCTAGGGCGTTCAACTAGTAATCCCCATACGACGATTAAATCTATGTAAACACTGTTAATAACGATAAAAAAACAAAAGGGGAATTTAAATAGGGAAATCAAAAACAATGTGGCTATTCTCTCTAAGATGAACACAGTAATCAACGCAGCATCCTCTGTAGAGGCAGAATCAATTGCTTCTTTACTAACAACTCTTTTAAGTTTCTCATCTTCCCTCTTAGTCTCCATTGGAGATATCAAGAAAGAATGAATTTCGGTTGCTGAATAGAAAAAGTTGCGTAAGTTTTGGGACGTTCTGCAAGGGTTTTAACTTCTAAAAGAGTTGAAACGGAGAGCTTTGCATGTAACTACAATGGCATCGAGAAAACGTAAACAAATATGACGCAAAACAACTTATTTTGCAAGTTAATCATCTTCCACAGGCAAAAATTATTCTTCCACGTGTGTACTACATGAGTTGTAAGGCCTTGATTGGATTAACTTTTGACTCAAAATAAATAATTGTGCAAGAAGTTTAAACCTTCCTATATAAACCCCGACCACCTTGACTTTCCCACCAATCTGACAGTCACAAACTCTCTCTTAACTCTCAAGTTTCAATCTTTTACCAAGAGGAAGTGGAAAACAACGATACGATGTCGTCGGCCGATGAGAAGAAGGTATTGCTGAAGAGTTCGGATGGTGAGACCTTCCAGGTGGAGGAGGCGGTGGCCCTGGAGTTTCAGATAGTCAAGGAAATGATAGAAGACAAAGGCGCCGGCAACGACGAGATTTTTTTCCCCAATGTGAAGGGTTCGGTACTCTTGAAGGTGATTGAGTACTGTAAGAAGCACGTGGAGGCTCGTGAAGATGACCTCAAGTCCTGGGACAACGATTTCGTCAAAGTTGACCAAGAGACCCTCTTTGATCTCGTCCTGGTATGCGATTCTTTTTCGATTTCTTTGCTATTCTTTTTCAGAAGATCTTATAATGAATCGTCTTAACTTTTTGAGTCAAATTCAATCAGATTTTGCTTCTTCAGTTGTTATTGTTCGGATTGTTGTTTATATAGTGATGTGAATTGTTTTGCGTTGTGGGGTGGATATCATCAGGCGGCGAACTACTTGAACATCAAGAGCTTGCTGGACTTGACCTGCCAGGCTGTGGCTGACATGCTCAAGGGGAAGACACCGGAAGAGATTCGCAGTTTTTTTAACCTCAAGGATATCACTCCGGGGGAAGAAGAGGAGGTTCGAAGGGAGAACCAATGGGCATTTGAGTGATATGTTTCTTTTCTTTTACATTGTTGGGATAGTAATGTTGATATCATGAATATGATCCTTGCTTTTCTTTGCTTTGTCTTGCCATATTATGATGTTCTAGTAGGATTTCGGTTTTCATTTCTTATTCTCTCGTGATCTTGTGAATGTTATATGGGGATGAACTTGTCGTTGAAACTTGGTTGGTTTTCTTAATATAGTGTTTGAGTTGGTCCTTTTGCTAGGCTACTGTATCTTCTCTTTATGATTGTGGTGCCTGTGATTATCATTGTCAGTTCTTCTAGGCACCTTAAAGTGTTAACCCTTAAAAAGTTTTTAATCATAAAATCAAAACTTCAAGTTGAGTAAAATGACTCTATGTAGAAATTGATTCTATGGGCAAGTATACACTGAGAGATATAGACTCCTAAATCATTGTCACACTAATTGAGGATCGCATCTAAGTTTAACAATGCTTTAAAGATCATTTAAGTATCTTTAAAATTCTCAAAAAGCAGAATCTGGATTTTCCCATATTCAGCTGAAGTTTTTGCCATGAAGCTTATAGCAGAAAAGCGGTACCCAGACACTGAATCAGCTGCGGCGTCAGAGATCTTTGCAGAGGGGGCTTTTCTTTCCTCATCCACTTGAGATGATCTTCTTCAAGCTCATAAACAACTTGTTTTTTCTGTGTCACCCACTTCCTAAGATGCTTAACAAAGTTAATAAATTCACAATTAGCTTGTTTTTTCTCTTTCTCCCACCTCTTAACAAAGTCGGATTTAGCTTTTGGTTCCGGAGATTCATTATGTTGGTCTTGCTCTAAAGTTCTTTTGTATTCCTTTTGATGATCATTGTCTCTCATCTTTGCTTCCTCATTGCCAAGCTTTTGTATCTCTGATTCCAGCTCCCTGCAACTCTTCATTCGGTTCACCAGTTGCTTCTTTCACTGCTTCTGCCCCTGCTCAACTCTCTGTTTCGATTTCTCATCCGCCTCAATTTCCTGTTTGAAATTTATATTAAATTTAAGACGAAATGACTTATGTCTCTTGTAGCTACTACACTTGGTTTTGAAAAACACAATAATTTTTAAAATTTGGTTGTGGCAAAGCTGATTGCTACAACAATCCCAAACCGATTCTTAATTGCAAAAACCAATATTTTAAAAACTAGTAACATAATGATATCTCTTCCTTGAAAAGTATCAAAATGATCAAAATAGTAAAGAGTAGTAATACATCTTCTAAAATTTATCTCAAAATCATACATCTAAATTACATTGTATGATTCTGTAACTATCATATCATTCATTATATTATCAAACCATCAATTTAACAATAATCAATTGAATACAGATAATTTGTGACACAAAATTTGTGATAAAATTTGGGATGATTATCATTATTGAATAGCAAAATATTTATGGATTCAAGACTGAATGATAGTCAGAGTATAAATTTGGTATACATGTACTCACTTTTTGATGGGCCTGGATCATAAGCATGTTGGTGGCCACAAACAATACAATAGCAAGATTGCAACAATTCATATATTTAAAATTAAGATAGAGCATTGTAAGGAAGAAGGTGAACCACCCACTCCAAAATCTCATATCAAGTTCCTGCAACTATGAACAGATCAAATAAGTGTTTCTTCAACCATGATTAAATTAAATTCGACAAAATAACAATCATATATATATACCACAACAATATATTTTGCCACTTACAATATAGCGTTCGGATAGTAGTTCTCATAAGATGAATGCCGGGTATTTTTTTTTATTGGCCTTTAGAACTTGACTTTATAATTGATATGACTTTTTAGACATGTCAGGTGTCATCGGTATAGGTAGGATTTTATGGACGTGTCAATTGTCATCCAAACATGTTGGTTGTTGTCCAAACGTGTCACCTGAAGTGATATAAATTTTTTGTTTTTAGGTTATTTTTCAATAAACTACCCTAATTTGAGTAAATTTCCCAGAACTTTTGAGCCACCAAATGAATTTGATCAACTTCCAAAATATAATTTATAAGCTGATTATTTGTCAAACCGCTCAAATTTGATCTTTTTAAAACCTGAATTCTTCCAAGTAACTATAAAGTTCAGATGCTGCTTTTGCCGCAAAAAGCATAACGGCAAGATCATTTTTCTCTTCACTCAGTTTTTGGTACTTCTCATCCATCTCCATCACAAGCTTCTTGAATCGTTCAGCAAATGAAGGTTCAGCAAAAAGCTTCGCAGAAAGATGGATATTTTCTTCCCTTAGCTTGCGGCAATCTTCTTCAGCATCATCCAAACATGCTTTGTAATATTCAGCTGATGTGTTTGCTGTGTAAAGCTTCGCACAAAGATCATTTCTTTCTCCAACCAAAGTTTGAGCGTAGAATTGATATTCATAGGTGGCTTGTAAGTAGTACTGATACCATGAATTGGCTGCAGAGAGCTTCACTGAGAGATAATTTCTTTCCTCATCCCACTTGAGACGCTTTTGCTCAAGCTCATTAACAGCTTCCTGGTACATTGTCTTGTAGGATCGTAAGTGGCCATTGACAACCTCTCCATTTTCTTGTAAAGATGAATTTGCAGCACCTTGGACAAGCTTTTCAGAAATATATTCTTTTTCCAACTTCCTAAGTTCCTGATCAACAAAGTCACATTCAGCTTTTATTTCCCAAAATAATGATGCACAAAGCTCAAATGCATCATGAACTTCAAGCTCCAGGGTATTTTCGGGTTCTTGAAAGTCTTCATTGGCTTCAGCATTTGCTTCTTTCAGTGGTTCTTGGTCCTGCTCCAATTTCTGTTCTGTATTTTGAGGTTCCTGAAAGTTTTCATTTGGTTCATTGCTTCTTTCGGAGGTTTTTGGTCCTGCTCCACTTTCAGTTTCACATTTTGAGGTTCCTGCAAGTCTTCATGGTGCTCACCATTTGCTTCTTTCTCTCGTTCTTGGCTCTTCTCACCCTCCTGTTTAGCTTTCTCTTTCTTTCGTTTCTTATACATCTGTATGAAATTTAATAGATTTTAATAGTATATTAGGTTATTTATAAGACATAAATGGATCAATATAGCATGAAATTTTCTGAGATACTGAAGAGCAAAGGCCAAGAATTAATATAAAACTAGTGAAGTGCAATCAGATGAATCCAAAAAAATCAAAACAATCAAAATAACAAAATATAAATGGACCTTCGGTTATGATATTAAGTTAACTTAGCACCTGATTTAAAAATTTAAGCTATCAAGTTAGGATCCAATAATAGTACTATATTTGCTCTCTGACTATTTGTGACCAATGTTAACGATAATTTCATCTAAACCCAACTTAATTTCATCCACAACTTTGGAGGTGTCAAAATATGGTGAATGAGAAAGAGATTGACCCTAGCAGTGCTCTATATACATATTCAAACATGACTTCAGAACACAAATAAAGTTGAAACATATATACTCACTCTCTCTCTGACTTCGATCTCAAGGATCATCACCAGCGTGTTAGTGAACACAAATACTATAGCTGTCAAATCGCATTCCTTTATGTCTTTAGCGAAATGGAAGAGTACTGCAACAAAGGAAGCAAATCGCTCGGAATAAAATTTAAACAATGTTCCTGCAACCACGGATTAAGAAAAAAATGTTTGTTAAACAATCCTCACCATTACCCTTTTGATCAAAATATAACAAAACAACAACTTACATGTAAACCAATTCATTTCACCAAACTTACATAATAGATAGGATCTTTGCATAGTAGTCGCAGTATGCAATTCTGTGCTTGTAAATAGTGTTATTAAGCACAAACAATCTAGCAGCAGACTCTAAGAAAGAGGGAAATGGATATAGAAAAATCGGAAAGAAACTGGCTACTTTCACTAGGATGAGCGCAGCAGTTTTTAGATTAAGAAAACCAATTATTTTTTCAATTATTACTCTCTCTAGGCTCTTATGATCTGCTCTCCTTGAATTCATTTTTGGATGAATAAATTGAATAATTATTTGTATACATGAATAGTTGCATAAGTTTTTTTTTTAAAGATTCTACAAGGGCTTTATATATTTATATAATTTTTTTTTGAGGATTTTTATCGGAATTAAAAGCTGAGATAATGTATATCCATGCGTATCCCGTACATTTATCTCTTGGCACAGTTTATGGTTGAAATGAGTTCCATTGCGGGTGGTGAAGTTAGGCCAATTATGCCCTGGCACATTAGAATCATCATAAAATGATATTATGAGTATCAAATTATCTGACTAGCTGATGTATTACAAACTTACAAGTCATCTAGAGTTATGATTAGATGACTTCTCTAGCCATTCCAAATTAATACAAAAGTTAATTGGGTGAGGCTATTTGTTCCCAATTTTTACTATTCTTTTGCAGTCATCTTAATATTATTTATGTAAGTTCTAAGTAATACCAAACACCTTTATCTATCTTTCTTCCTCCTTAGTCTTTATAATGGATGAGTATGTCTTCTTCTTCTATGAGTTCTTAAATCTCCTTCAGAAGGATTCATGCAGTTATTGAGATTGTAATGGCAGGTGAAAAAAAATTTCCAATGGTAGGATTTCTGATGCCCCCTCCTTCGACAACTTATTGCAATCCTTTTTACAAAGCTGTGTACTCTGGGCTTTTGAAGTTAATTGCAGGGCACCAAGAGATCTTTTTGTGAAGAAACTCACTAAATGTCAAGACTCATGGATGCTGGCATTAGCTAGAAATTAAATGATTTTTGGAATATAGACTAAAGTGTATAATTATGAATATGTAATATTGTCTACTTCTAATCTAGATTATAATATTGTCAATTTTGTCATTATAATTAATGAATAGTTTAAAAAAAAATTCAGAGAACTCATGAAATCTTGTAAATAGCTAGATAGACTTCAGGTGCGGTCGATAGGATGGTTGTTTCTTGTTCTGCACATTTTCTAATATATTTTATAATCAAATATCACTAATACCAACCATATATTATTTTCATGAAATTTAATATCAACTACATATTCTTACGTAAACATCAAATTATTTTGAAAACAAAAATATAAAATTTATAAATAAGTAACTTAATTTTCCCTGTTTGGATTCGCATACGCTCCTAATCTTCTTCGAATCTTGCAGGTTTTGTTCATATTCTCATTTGATTATACCTGGTTTCTATTTGGATTCGATCTAAGCTTTGTAGAGCAGGCTGAGTTTGTTCAAATTCAAATTTATTGTTTTCGTTTGAATGCTTGCACAGGGAGAGAAGACGAGAATAGAATGATTGCTGTTGCAGAATCAAGCCTCAAAGCAGTTTCATATTCAAATTTCTCTTAATTCTGAAGAAGAGAGACAAAACAGAGGAGTTGATCTTAATTAGTTCAGTTCTATGCTTTCATTCAAAAATTTAAGAAGATGAGTCATTTTCTTTTGAATTAATTTAAAAAGGAATATAGACCAGGTTAGCAAGAGCTTTCGTTCGGAATTCAGTTCAATATTCAGAATTATTTAAAATAAACACCACATATGCTTATGTTAAGTTTAGGGTTTTTTAAAAAAAAAAAAAAAAAAAAATCCTAAGAACTCATGAAATCTCACAAATGACTAGTTTAATAATGTGGTTCCGAAATAGTTTATAAGACATAGATTCTCTTAAATAAGTAGGGAGAGTTTCTCCATCTATTAGGGTGAGTCTTTATAATCCAAAAATAAGCCCAAAATAGTGAGAGTTTTTATTTTCTTTGCAATTCCAAGGCAAAATACTAGAGCTGAATCCTTCCAAATACCTCTGCAAATGGTAGCAGTCCACTTAATATAGCTAATAATATTGTAAATTATTAAAAAAAAAAAAAAAAAGAAACACTAAGAACTCATGAAATNGGTAGCAGTCCACTTAATATACCTAATAATATTGTAAATTATTAAAAAAAAAAAAAAAAAGAAACACTAAGAACTCATGAAATCTAGCAAAAAGCTACGATAAAGTGCTTCCAAATTTCGGTACTTCTCATCCATCTCTATCAAAAACTTGTAGTACTGTTCCGCGGACGTAGCTGCAGCCAACAGCTCTGCAGAAAGATTACTATTCTCTTCCTGTAACTTGCGGCAATCTTCCTCACAATCATCCAAGCGGGCTTTGTAAGTTTCTGCTACTGTGTTGACTCTGTGAAGCTTTGCAGAAAGATCATTTCCTTCTTCAACCAAATTTTTGGTGTACAATTCATAATCACAGGTAGCACGTAGAAAGTACTCATACAATGAGTTGGCTCCATAGAGCTTTCTTAAGAGATCATTCCTTTCCTCATCCCACTCGAGACGCTTCTCTTCAAGCTCTATAACAACTTCTTGGTGCATCAATTTGTAGGATTGTAAAGCGTCATTGACAGCCTTCTCAACAATTGATTTTTTCTCTTGTTCCCTTTTGAGGTAATATTCTAAGGACTCACAGGCGGCGACGAGCTTTGATTTGAGATCCTCGTTCTCTGCCTCCAGGTCGAGGCATTGGATGCATCGCTCTTTGTGCTCGTTTGGAAGAAGATGTGTACGACGCTCCTCATAAAAATCTTCAGTTATTGGTTCCGGAAATTCTTTGTATTTATTCTCATAATCTCTCTTCATTGAGAGATCATGATCATGTCCCACCACAGTTTCTGCCTCTAATTCAGGCTCCATCGTAGTTTTAGGTTCATTCGTTTCACCATTTGCTGCATCTTTCAGTAGTTGTTGTTCCTGCTCATCAACTGTCTCTTTCCGTGGCTCTTTCTTCAGTTCCTTATCATCTTGTCTGAGGAATGGCAGATTTATGACCACCAACAATAGAGTTGCCGGCAGCAAACAAATAGAAAATCCAAAACAAAAGTAGAGTGCCGCAAGAGAGACCGCAACTCGCTCTGCCATTCCTCGGGGAGAATCTTCTTTGGGTGAGATGTCATGAGTCTCCATTTGATCAAAGGATGAATGGATTAGGGTTTTTTATTCTGAAATTTTTTAGTGATTATAATTTCACGTACAAGCTCTTTATTTATAGTGGATTATCATAATCAGGTTTCTATTATGAGAAGAAATTCTTATTTGTATTGGAATATTTAGAAATCTAGAAATCCTAGATCCATGCATAAACGTTCTCTATCTAGAATACTTATCATTGGATTATGCGATTTCTATCCATTTAAAATTTTGGTTTCCTAAGCCTTCTCGGATTGAATATATATATATATATATATATATATCTCTCTCTCTCTCTCTCTTAAATTATGTTGTAAAAAATAATTTTTAAAATTGAAAGGGTTAAGATATATTGTGATTGATCAAATTGAGGATATGCTAGGTTAAGTAATTGTGAGATACGAAATTCATAAATGTTCATAAATTTAATATTTTAATATAATTAATTATCTATTGATAAAGTTTTGTAATTTAATGATTATATGGAGAGCAAGATTCAATAAAAGTTCAAAATTTATCAAGGTTTCACACCCGCTCTCCTCACTTATCTACAAAATTAATTAATATTGTTCGGTCGTCTAAGACAACATATACTTATATATATATAAAAAATTAAGTATTAAAATCATGTAGTTTAATTGAAATATTATACGGTACAATAATCTAAAATGATAGAATTGTCTTTAATTTGTTTAGAGATAATACAGTTAATTAACTTTCATCTAGTATTTGAACTAACATTGTGGGCTAACGCTTTTGCTTGGTGAATTTAAAAAAAAAAAAAAAAAAAAGATTCACAACGAAGATTTCTGTTATAGTTATAAGTTCTTAAACTAGTTTATAAATTTTCACTTCTTTAAGAGTTCCCTTATCTAGGTGAAGGTGAGTTGCATGAAACTCAAAACAAATCTGTATCGATATTTTATTTTCGATTCCAAGGTACAATCCTAGAGCTGAATTCCCCAAATACTTCTGCGAGAAATTCTGAAAATGTAAATTCTAGATAATTAAAGAGGCAATTTTTAATTGATTTGTATTGAAATTTCATATATATATATATATATATATATATTCCTTAAATTAATAGATTATGTTGTAAAATTAATTTTGAAAATTCAAGGGGTTAAGATATTCTTTCATTGATCAAATTAAGGACATGGGAGTTAACTATGAAATACATGCATAAATGTTCATGAATTTTATATTTTAATATAGTTAATATATAAATGAAGACTTCAATCAAATGACTATACAGAGAGAAAAATGTAATAACGCTAATAATTATCAAAGTTTCTCACTCACTTTCCTCACTTATCCACGATATTAATATATTGTAATCCAATCTTCTAAGTCCACATAGACTTATATAAAAAAACATAAAATAATTAATTATTAAGAGTTGTTAATCTAATTTAATATACTTAATTTAGCTAATAATATTGACAATTATGTCATTATAATTAATTAACAAATAGTTTGAAAAATAAAAAATAAAAATATAAGAACTCATGAAATCTCGCAAATAGCTGCGAGAAAGTTCAGATGCTGCTGCGGCTATATCCTTCTTCTCTTCCTCTAATTTTCGGTACTCCTCGTCCATCTCTTTCACAAGCTTGAATATGGCCCAAATCTTTGCATAATGATTATCATTCTCTTCCCTTAACTTGCGGTAATCTTCCTCACGATCATCTAAGCAAGTTTTATGAATATCAACTAATGTTTTCGCTATATGAAGCTTTGCAGAAAGATCGCTTCTTTCTCCATCCCACTTGGGACGGTCTTCTTCAAGCTCATTAACAACTTCCTCAAATTTTGCTTGTGATGAAGACGCAGCTGCATGAACATCTTTTTTCTCTTTTTCCCAGTTGCTACGATCCTTAACATAATCTTCCTCAATCGATATCTGTAATATTCTAAGGACTTGCAGGCAGGGACAAGCTTTGATCTGAGATCGTCGTTCTCAACCTTCAAGATGAGGCATTGCTCTTTGCATGAACAAAACTCATCATAAAAATATTCATATTCTTTGTATTTCTTCTCATCATCTCTCATATTTGATCGATCATGATCATGTCCAACCGTTTCTGTCTCGAATTCTGGCTCTATAATATTTTTAGGTTCGTGCAAGTCTTCATGTTGCTTTCAGTACCATTTGCTGCTACATCAAGAAAAATTGCAATCAGTTGTTTAAGTTTTGACCACTTTTCTTTTTTAATTTAGATATTATGACTTTTAGTGTCCAATAATATCCAATAAATAACATTGGACATTGTCTAAGTACATAGTTACGACGTCTAAATTTTTAAAAAATATATCAAAATTTTAATAAAATCTCCTAATATGGGTTATTTTAAAGGATTAATTAAATAGTGTTTTTGGATTTTAAGGGCCATACACCTACGAATGGAACTATGGCATAACAATCCTTTATGAATGATCCATTAAATTTTTTTCACCATAGTGTTTATTAACTGTTTGGATCACGTGCAAGTACATATAAGTTCATGATCATCCTCCATGTAGGAGTTTGGACAGTGTGACTGATCATCCTTTAAGATCAGCTGTTGATCATGTCCGGTAAGTTATTGTCTCACCAATTAATCAATCAAACCAGTTCCGATGGATTCCTCTTTTTACTCCTCAGATTACCAGATATTAGCAAACATCACGAGCTCACTTATCAAGGCTCGAATACTATATTTACTAAACATTACTGAGGACTCGATTTGAAAGGAAAGCTATTGTTTCAATCAACAATCTTGTTTACCAATTAGCAGGCGGTAAACAAATCACTGAGTTAGAAGGATATAGATACCTATATATAAGTAGAAGTCCTCTATGAGATTTGTGACCACAAACAATATAGCTGCTAGAAACAAACAAATCTCATATCCAAAATACAGATAGAGTCCCACAACAAAATGGGCAACTCGATTAGCGAAAAATGAAAGTTTCTGCAACCAAAAGTTAAAAAATTAAATAAATAAATAATCAATTAATCAAAAGTTCAAGATTTGACAAATATATATCTATAATCTGCAACACCACTTTCATTGTTAGGAAGTCCAAGTAGTGATCGCCCTACGCTCCCTTTTATCATGCAACGAGGTTTTCAAGGACGCTTATAATCATTAAAAGATGAACAAGCCATCGTGAGGGGTAACGGCAAATCAAGAACGCCCGTGATCAGAAAAAATGTAACTGGGGCCAATGATCAGAAAAAAGACAACTAGCCATGAACACAATGGCAGCATATATTTCTCTTTCTCTTGTTTCTTTGCATATGCAGCAACATTTTACTTTCTCTTAGTCAGTCAAACCCATTTGATCAAGGAGGAATGGATTAGACTTTTTTATTCTGGAAGTATTTTTCACCGATTTGTTATTATTCCACGTACAAGCTCCTTATTTATTTACAGTAGATTAGAACAATCAGGTTTCTATTACCATTAGGAGTGTAATATGTGTTATATTATGCTCTATCCATCCACAATATAGCAAAAGTTTTTCCAAAAATTTTAGTATGCCTTAAATTATGCAAAAATTAATTTACTAGAATGTCCTTATTTTAAGTGTTTTTTTTTTAATAGTCTATTTTAAAAAAACTTCTTATCATAATCTTCCATTCGATAACATATTCTGATGATTTGATAAACACAGATCGGTGATTCGACAACTCAACAGCTAAGTAGAGAGTTATAGCATGATTTTTTTTAAATAGAATTATTTTTTAACTAATTTGTTCTAATTTCATGAATGTGTTTCAGTCTCAGGATAACACTTTTCCAGGACAAATTTTCAAAAAAAAAAAAAGAAAAAAAAGAAGAAGCGTTTCTCTCATTTATAACTATTTATTGATAAATTAACTACACAATTCTGTCGTTGTACATCCAGAGCATGCATATATATCTCTTGAAAAGCTGGCAACCGCCTCGTCGTTGTTCCTCCATAAAGAGCATTATTGATCCGTGCATCAATATCCTCTTTCTCCTTCTCATTCTTCGGTATCTCAACTAGGTTATCCAGATATGGCGACCAGGCTGCATAGCTTCTATCGTTATAATTATTTGTTGTTGTGGTACTGCTCCTACGGCCACTCTTTCTTCTTCGGTACTCGACCATTATTGTTGCTCTGTTTGGTGTTGCTACGTACTTGATATGATTCTGATCAACAATGAAAAGCTGTTTCATAGGAAGTAATTTATAATCAAGATAATGCAATTAATTTTTATATTTACGAATATTTATCACATATTGAACACATCATCAAGCTTTTCATATTTACAAATTCAAACTCCACGCTTTTACCTTCACGTTCAGTGTTCTAAAAAAATTCCCAATATGTATATATATACATACAACATGCTATAAATGCTTATATACATTTATAATTTCCTCTGATTCTCTTTTAATTTTTTTAATAATTAATTTTGGCTGAGATAAAGTATATAATATGCAAAACGCAAAAGCAAAAAAGAAACCCGTTAACAAAAAAACACTAAAGAACGATTTACATCAAAGAAACAGAGAATTAAAGAGGGTTAGCTTCACATACCTTTTCTTTATTCATCTGTGCTTTAAAAAAAAAAAAAGCAAAGGTCGCAGCTGGCGAAAGAAAACAAGGCAGTGGCTTACGTACGTACCTTGCAGGTTGCTTGCAAGAAGTGTTTAGTCTCAGTAGCCACCAAATTTGTAGCAATTATAAAACCCTTTAATGAGTTTTATATATATGGCAACAATGAGAATTTCCTTTTTTTGGGTTCGCCTTGTGCTTATTCTAAGTTTAGGGTTTCTAATCAAGCGATGATCGAGCCATATATGTACCGACTAAATTGATCTAAGAGGTACATGCGTATGTGGTTTTCAAAATTTGGCAATTGTATTTAGTGTCAGATTTGGTTTCCGTTTTAAGATTTACTCAGTTTAATTAATTAATTGAAGCATTATTTCCTTAAGTAACTTATTTCTCTTTGTATCCTTTTTCTCTCTTTCTTCTTTTCATTGTAATCATATATGCATAATGGGTTGTGAAAGACCAATACAACCTTGTCTATACACTGTAGATTATTCTAACAAACAAATTAACTTTCTGAAAATCATTTTAATATATACTGATTAAATTTATTGATAATGGATTAATATTATACTTCCCTTTTTTAAATATAAAATTTGTATTCTAACTGATATGACAGATGATGATGTAATAATTATATCACCTATTTTAATTAAACTTATTTTTTATAATAATGTGAGATAAAAATCACTAATTAAAGGAGAAGAAAATATATAAACAAGTAGCATAAAAATCATAATCATAATTGAAAGGGGACTTGTTGAAGATGGTTGTGCGGACAAGAAGATGAAGATTCTATGTTTACTCTTGACGTTTAACTTTAAAAGGGGATGGAGGCTGACCTAATTAATCATTAATTTTATATGTTGATGTGGCAGTGCCATGTAGTCTGCCACACTGCCACATCAGGTTGTAGTCTAGCATTATAGTAAATAAAAATAAAAATTAATTAAAATAGGTGATGTAATAGATGACAATATATCATTATATCACTTGCAACATGGATTATATTGTATCTCAACTCTATAAATATAGCAATACAAATGTATTAGAAGCTAATCACATCATTAGCAATAAAGCACTTAAGACAAAAAAAATAAATTCATTAAAAACTGAAAATTTATTAAAAACTAGGCTTTGTTGTGATCTTGAACATCCCACATCATTTTTGTGTATTTACTGAACTTGTATATAATCTGGGGTCGATAACCCTTTATTCAAGTGACACGTTTTAAAGCTATGAGGTTGCCCCAGTAGATGAAAAAGAGGACAATATCGCTTGGATTATTTATAACACATTATCAACACAATAGCAATGGTGGTGTGTTGTGATATTGAAGATTTCACATCGCTCCCGTGCATTTACTGAGCTTG
>JANLJB010005232.1:0-12554 GCA_026212285.1 Bursera cuneata
TTAAATTAATAGCACTTAAAGTGTAAAAATGATATTTAAACTCATAATAAATGTACACTTTTAAGTGCTTATCACAATAGTTTGCACACGTCCCAACATTGCACATGTAGTAAGTTTGGTTAGACAGTATATGGCTAATCGGGGTTAGAAACATTGGCAGACAGTTAAGTGGACCTTGATCTTCAAGGAATGTTGGATGTTAGTTTGGATTATGAGAGATCATCAGAATTTGCTATTAAAAGGTATGTTAACTCAGACTATACTAGTGATTTGGACAAGTGTTGATCTATAATAAGTTATTGTTTTACATTGACAAGGGGGTCCTATATCTTGGAGGTCCATGTTATAGTTAGTGGTTGCTTTATCTATGAAAAAGACAGAGTATATGGCAGTGACAGAGGTAGTGAAAGAGGTATTATGACTTCGATGTTTGGTTTGTGACTTCGGTGTGACTTTAAAGGTTATTACAGTTTTTTGTGATAGTCAGAGTGTCATCCATTTGGCTAAGAATCAAGTTCATCATGCAAGGATCAAAAATATTGATTTTAGGTTTCACATTATCAGAGACATCATTGAGGATGATGAGGTAATCTTAGAGAAAATGGATACAAAGAAAAATACAGTTAATATGATGATAAAGGTAATACCGTTGGTCAAGCTAGAGCATTGTCTCAACCTGATTGGATTCTCTCATTGTTGATTCCACATCAGGGTGGAGGTCAACAATGATGAACATGTATATCTTGGTAGTTTTAGTTCAAGGTAGAGAATTGATTGCCAAGGTGGAGATTGTGAAGATTTGCCTCTCAATTGGGCTTAGAACACAAGTCCCACATTGCTTGGATATAAGTGGGAGGTGGGCTTGTGCAACTACATATACCACAGTCCCACGTTGCCTAGAGACAACTTGGGAGAGGGATTGAGTTGCTATATAAAGAAGCTTTCTCCTTTTGGTTATATGCATCCCATAATACAGAGTGAATCTTTCTCAAGTATTATAGCTCTAGGTAAAATTTCTCTATTTGAGGTAAGTAAATTCCTTCTAATGAGGCAGGGTAAATAGCTCCCTTTGTAGGATAAATTTCTATCTAGTAAGGTGATAAATTCCTCTATTGTAAGGTGAGAATGGGAAATACTTAGGTTGAGTGTGAAAGCAATCTTATGAGATATAGGGAAGAGATTATATCAATCCTTTGGGGATTATTCTAGTAAATTAGAATTGAGAGAATATTGTATTCACAAGAGATCTTGTAATCTTTTTCTGGTGTTCTGTAACATAAAGATTGTTTCGCTGTTGTCTCGTGGATGTAGGTAAATTGCCAAACAACATATATCTTGTGTTTTTACTATTTTTATTGTTGATTGTTCTTTATATTGCAAATATCATTGTTGATCGAGGTTGTTGTTTGGGTTATGGGAGATTGTGTTAATCAAAGTTTACTTTTTTGGCATCAACACGAGGTTTCTTCAATAAGTGATGGTATAAGAGTGGAAGAAAACAAACAATTGGTATCAGAGCTAAAGAAAACCAATAGGTTTAGCTTAAAAGCCTAAGTCCACTTCTAATTTAGGGAATGGTATGAACAATTAACATCACAAGCTCACAGCTCACCAAGCTTTTTTTGTTTTCTAAAAACATAAATTGTTGGAACTAAATCCCATGCAAGTAGCTGAATCATAGCATAATGAACTTTTAAAATTTAAGCATGCTTATAGGACCACTTACATGTTGTACTGCAAGTACTAAGTTTGGATCATACCTTTGGTGTTGTAATCAACACTAGTAAGTCTTCCAACCTATATCTCATGTCATAAGTTTGTAGGTGGGTGGAGAACGCTCTTTGTTGTGTCGATCAAGTAATTACTGAGGGTATCTTGGATAGAGATGTCACACAAACATCTCAAAGGTTCCAAGTAAATTCCACAAAGGGCAATATAGTGTGGACACTAGCTCTTTGTCTCCCTTTTACTTTCTCTTAATGTACACGCCAACCTTTAGAGAGGTTACAAGAATTCGGCGACCTTGGGGTGCCTAAGGTATACTGCCACTCTCCCTTGCATTAAAGTGTGTAATATATTTTCTCAATTGATCCAAGAATGAATCATTCAATAATTACTCTAGAAGAAAATTAACCTGGCTCTGATATCATTTGTAAGAAAATAGACTAGCTTTGATACCTTTTGTAAGAAAATTTTGCAAAAAATTCAAACTTCAACATTAGTAATAATTCTGATGCATATTGACATGCATTTCAATGCAAATTCTATACCATGAGTGGAATGGGTTGATACGCATCAAATTCAATAATACAAAGAGACATTGTATTTAACGTGGTTCGGCATCAATTACCTACATCCACGGATGAAAAGATAAACCCACTAGATCATAAATATATAAGAGTATAAGAGATAATACTAGTGCTCTACCAGATACCTAACATATTAGCACTTGAAGGGTAGCCAAGGCCTGCTATCATTCAGTCTAAAGGTATTATAACTAATGCCTAATATAACAGAGCAACCTACTCTACCGGTGGAGATCCAAATTTCTTTTAAGTCTCTTTCTAAAATAATACAAGGCTATTTACCTATTAGTATAGCCTCTCCCTCTCATCATAACTAGATCTAATTCTCAATCCATATATTTATAGATCTATGTCGAGATTTTCTATTTCTAATAAGAGCCTAATAGGAGTATGACTCCTATTAATTCAATAACTCTACTTTTTTATTCTTTCTATTCTTATAGAATTCAATTAGAACTAAGAAAATAGAATCCAAAATAAAAGCATATCATCAAACCTAATCTTAAAAAGAAATCATGTCAGAGCCACGAATCTCTAACTTAATTTCTTTATGATAGAATTCAGGTCATACTCTAACATAGTAACTAGTTGACTTTTGCATATATTTATAGGATAATATATTCCTGATTCAATTTACGAGTAACACAATTTACTTGATCACTAACTCGGGTATAATTAAGAAAGAGGAATTTAATACTTCTTAATTATATTATAGAATATCATATGTTTTATTATACCTCTGAACCCCTTATATAGGAATCCCAAGGGTGAATTAGTAAATAAATAAAATGAAATGAAATAAATTAAAGAAAATGTCTTAATCTAAAACAATTTAAACATAAAACATAAAACTTTTACACATTTCTAGTAAAATAAAATTTCGACTCACTCTACCCAGACATACTCAAAGACTGTCCAAGATCCTATGTGAGCTCCGGATCATCATCGCTAGACTTCTAACCTTGGGTACCTGTAGAGGAAGAGATGAGCAAACATAGTCCAGTATGAATTTCTAACATTATACAATTTTATAACATTTGAAAAAAAAAAAAAAGCATGCATCCAAGTAACTCATACCACATACCATTATCACTAGCAGAAATTTTCCTATTTCAATCACAACCGCTGCCACACATGCGACACATCTACGTGAGTTCTGCACTCATGTCGGATACTCCACACAATCATTCTGTGCCTTATTACACTTATCTTGTCTATTTTTGTATACCTATGAATTACCATGTGACCGCTGGCTAATCCATACACCTTAGGATCACCACATAATCGCTAGGTTGATCCAGAGTTTCATCGGGATCCTTCACACAAAGCATGGGTATCTTGATCATACTAGGACCCTGCATACATAGCATGGCTATCCCTATCGTACTGGGATCCTGCACACAAGGCAGAACTATCCCTAAACTAATCTAATACCCCCCCTCAGATTTCCCGTACACTCGACTAGGCCAATCCGGGGTCGATTCATGTGATCCGTACACACGTCAAATCTCATGTGCACGTCCATCATCGTACACGCGTATTTTCATTCCTATTCCCTTACCATGATCGTACACATATCGTATACTCTTTCTCTCACGTATCTTACTCTTGTCTCATCCATGTCATCGCATACGTGCACTCACGTATCGTCCGTAACTCGACCATCCAATCACACCCACAGGCACATATAAAAATATATATAGATACGTCGTGTATCTCTAATCTCCTATTACTCCCGATCAGACTACTACATGCCCTAGTCCATACCAGCTCACACCCCGACTACTCTAATATACGCATACCATCTGATCTCATTACTATTCACTTATTTCCATAATATACGGTCACACACATGTGACCCGTATCTTGCCCATCACATCACATAAATGCCTCTACATACCGTCTTTGTCTTGTGTGTCCCACCACTTGTGAGCACACACACGCATCTTCCATGTCTCACCTATCCTGTAACGCACGAGCACCGTATTGCCCGTGTCCCATCCATCTCATCACACACATACATTCATGTATTGTGTCTCATCTGTCTCATCACACACTCTCTCACTTATCGTCTGTCCATACCGGACATCAACTACGGTTATTTGTTTACATATCTATGCTGGATGTACTCTCCGTCTGCCTAATCACTTGCATGTTATCCAATTTCGTAAGCCCATATACATGTACATAATACCAATAATCCATACATACATATACTATCTTACTCGTTAATCATAAACACTTTCTATTCCCTATGTCACATCATTATTTAAGTTCTCATGCACATCAAAATGAAATAGAAAAGCGTAGTCAGAAACCCCTATCTTGATATCCGAACTATAGCTTCTGGACCTCTTTCTCTCTTTTTCTCACCCGTATCTTGCATTCTGTCCATCCTGGGGGACCTGGATGACTCCTCGGAGTCACGGGGCTAAAATCATGTAAAACTGAAATCAAGGGTTAAATTGATAGTTTACACTCTAAGGGTGTTATTGCTAACCTATAAACTATTTGGGGTTAATAAAATTAACCAAGTGAGGGTGAAACTACTAGCCTGAAAACCCTTTAGGGTCTTGATGTCAAAACACATGGCATGGGTGTATCTGCCAAGATCCAAAACTACAGGGGTGTAACAGAGAGGTGCATCATCAAGCTTACAAGCTGAGGGGGTCAACTGTAATTTACCACGATAGCCGTGAATCGCTTTCATTCACCGAAAAACTAATGGACGATCAGGACCAAGAAATGGAGGGCACCACCGAAACCGTCTTAATGAGAGATATCTGTCCCGACCAACGGTGACGGTAGACGACGACGGAAAGGGGCAAATCAACGAACTAGAGGTGTTAGCTGTCGGAGCTGATTTTCAGTGATCCAGAAGTTGGTTGGCTGATCGAAGGTCACCATTGGATTCGTCCAACCGAGAGGAGTCGATCGCCACTGGTGTCGGAGGGTGGTGACGTCAGAATCGACTGGCCAAAAGACGATGCAGGCGAATATTTTTGGTTCGATCTACGGCGTTGCGGGTATTAGATGGGGAAATGGAGACCACCATGGTGACTAACAGGTCGAGACCTTTCCATTGCCACTGACCACGGCAGCTAACTCACTGGGAAGATGAACGGTCACAGTGGCAGTGGCGATTTTTGACAAACAGGGGTGTCTGTATAGAATTTTTGAATGTTCTAAGCTACTATGCTGTTTATATAGACTTTGGGATTTAGGAATCTATCTATAAATTCTCAAACCTTCGATGGTCACGAATCCCGGTCTGAAGTCTCGATATCTCAATGCCAATCCGTTCTCATCGAATCCTCACTCACATGACCCTTAAAATACCAACATCAAGCACTAAAGACGAAATATCTACGAGCCCGTGTAAAATTACTTTTAGGCCCAAATTCAGAAAATCCCTAAATTCACCCGTAACTTTCCAAATACATACGTACACACTGCCAATACATATATCTCATCTAATACATGTCAAAATTCACGATTTCAAGTTTTGAAATCTTTCACTTATATCCCTATGTTATTGTTTCAAAAGTCTAGGTCGTGACATAATTCCTTATAGGAATAAAAGAATCATGTAATATTTCCTAAAAGCCAATTGAGACATATATGATTTCTTGAATATTTAGTAAACCATAATAGGCTAGCATATCTTATTGATAAAGGAAATCAATATCCTGTACGGATACATAGATGTGAGCTACCACCTACAACCCTAATAGGGTATATGTGGAGGCCACACATAAACACTAATTAGGATTATGTGTAGGCGGCCCCTCTATATATTTAGGCTTTTAGGCCTATGTCTTGCAACCTTAGCCTATTAGGACCATAGGGGTTTGCCCACTTCCTTATGAATGTCCATGATAATCATTTTCATACATTTGAGTTTCCTAAAACTCATGTCAAACTAGTTCCTAATTTGACAAAGTTTTTTAATTTTGCAAAGTTTCCAAAACCAAGAAAGCTTTCATCAAGGAAAGATTCCTTACTTGGTTCATTTAGGTCAATTGAATCAACATCCCATATTGACCAAGTCAACCATAAAACTAAGTCAACGAATCAATTGATTTGACCACTCAACCTTTTGACCAAGTCAAAGTTAGTCAACCCAAAGTTAAAACTTTGATTTTTTACAGTTTGACTATTCCTATATTTCCTTATCATATTAAGATATTAAATTAATTCTCTAATTTGGGTTAAAACTAAAATTACTAATTTAATATGAGTTTCTATGTACGTAAATTGTACTATCTCAAAAACATATTTGAGATAGATTTTCTTATCGTAGTAGGCTTTCCAAATAATCAGGTTCCTTGTGACATAAGGATTCCTTATTCAATCAGGACCCTATGTTGATCACACACATATTAATGCAAGCTATGATTTTGAAAGCTAGGACGACGACCTATATAGACCCATATAATATCAAGTTTCATTAATTGATTCCCAGATTCACATTATCTCATAATATAAGTGGGAATAATGCATTAGTTTTGGTCGATGTCACTATATGACCAATTGTTAGTGATATGTCCTAAGAGTAAGACATATTCCTGTAATGTAAATGATTATGTAAATAAAAGTTATTTTATCTATGTATATATATATACACACAATCATTGTCTTATATCTCTTTGTTACATTAGTGATTAAGGTTCCAGAGCTAGAATAATAATAAAGTCTCTGTTTATATAAGATGGTCACATATTGGAGACCTATAACTTTATCATCTCTCGTATTAAATTCATAACCTATAAATAGAGTTAGGTCCCCCGTTTACACATTGTTATTGTGTTGTTTGCTTCCATGGGTTTTAAATCACTAAAGTTGAGACTTTAGGGCAAAGACACTTGTGTTATATGAGTATATGGAATAATGGCCATGTGAAATTTATGGTTCAATATAAATATTGTGACTGAAACATAAACTGTACAACAAAGCAACTTGGGCATACCTACTGATAAATTTTTAATTTTGCATATTTTGTTATCAATATTTCACACATTTTATGCCTGGTTAAGTCCCTTTTTACTTGTCATTTGTTCATTTTTCAATTTCTAAGAACTTGGATCTAAATGGATGAAAAGAAGTGAAAGTGGACATAGCAAAGATAACCTAGAAGATATAAGAATAGAAGAGTCAAAATTATACAAAATTCAAAAAACTAAGTGGCCTACCGCCACGACATTGGAATTAGGCGCTGCAATGCTAGAGAAGTTAAAGAGTTATCATTGTGGTGGCAGAAGATTAAGGCCCTGACGTTGATCAGATAGAAAGTTGATGCCATAGCTTTGGTAACCCAAATTTTTGACAGTGACCTAGCGGTGTAAGTGAAAGATTTAAAAATATAAAATTGTAAAATTATGTGTTTTTGATGTATATGGGATAACACAGACATAATGACGCCGTACATATGTGTATTTGGATGTATTTGAGAGTTTTCAAGATTTTGGACTAAAAAGATTTTATACGGGTACGATGATTTTCATCTTTAATGCCTGAGGTTGGTATTTTGATAGTCACGTGAGTACAAAATAGATGTATTAGGGTTGGTATTAAGATGTCGAGGTGTCGAAACGGGATTCACGAAATTTGAAAGGTTTGAAAATTTATAGTTGGAACCCTAGGACCCAAAGTCTATATAAACAAAAAGTGACCCAGAATATTCAAAAACTTGCACTGACACCCCTATTCACCAGAAAACCAAAGTCACAATCGTCATCGGTAACTGTTTGTATTCCCAACGAGTTTACTGCGGTGGCTAGTTGGGATGGAATTGTCTCGACTAGCTGATCACCGTGGTGTCCTCTGTTTGTCGGTACACCGTTTGGATCCATCGAAATGACGCAAAAAAGATTCACCTACGTCAACATCGATCTCCCTCCTCTGCCATTGACAGCGGCTACCACTTGTCATGATCTCTTCCTCTAGGTCGGAGGAGTTTGGCAGTGGTCTCTGATCGACCGCTAATGCCTGGATCCCTGAAAATAGTCATAAATTTGTTCGGCTTCCCCAACGCTGATCTACCCTCTCTAGCTGTCATTTCGCCTCGCCACCGGTGCTGTTGGATTCAGCTTGGTAAGATGATTCCGGTGGTGGTGGCTATTTGCCATGTTTCGTCACTGATCATTTTTTTTACGAGTGAACCGTGATGTGCAACTACAGAGATATAATACCCTCAGCCCCCTACAGCTTTGAGTTTTGGCACTTGTACCCCTTTTAAACCCCCTGTTACTTTGGATCTTGGCAAATACACCCCTAAAAAAATGGGTTACAAAATTTTTTCGATAAAATAAATACATAATAGACTCACTCTACTCAAACATACCCATGACTGTCCGAGATCCTCTATGTGAGCTCCGGATCACCATTGTCCGACTTTTAACCTCAGGTACCTGTGGAAGAAGGGATGAACAACACAGCCCAGTATGAATTTCTAACTCTAACAGTTCTATCATATTTTACATACAATGTATGAATAACCCAAACATACACAATACACACAAGCTGTCTCTCTCTCTCGCGTACTCTTGATTTCTGTCACAAGGCATTCTCCTCCTTACACCCACGACCGTCGCGTTAGACGCGACGCATCCATGCATCCTGATCATTAACCTAAATCAACCCTTAGATCCTGCCTCTCAAATAGGCTTATCTAAATATCCACTGTCTCATCTCATCTACTAGTAAAAACACACATACAGGCATATCTAAGGCCTAAAACTACCTGTCACCAGTGAATCCCCTTAAGTCCCTCATAATCACTTATTGGCATAGCTAAGGCCTAACACTATATACGTTTATCACAGTGAATCCCCTTAGGTCCCTCAACACATATACGGGCACAGCTAAGGCCTGACACTGTAAATATCAATCACGGTAAATCCCCTTAGGTCCACGAGCACAGCTAAGGCCTGACACTGTATACGTCTATCACAGTGAATTCTCTTGGGTCCCTCAACACATATACAAGCATAACTAAGGCCTGACACTATACATATCAGTCACAATGAATCCCCTTAGGTCCCTAACCACCTCATACTCGGGCATAATTGAGGTCTGATATTGTACATATCAGTCACAGTGAACCCCTTTAGGTCCCTCACCAATAAAGCCTACCTATAGGCTAACTACCATAAACCATGTCACAAGTGACCTCAACGGATCTATCCCGTATTATAGTGGGCTCATAGATCAATCCAAACATCTCACTGCACTATTGCATACTAGCCGATCAGTCCACACATCACTAGACTATCGCATTGTTAGACAATTTGTGCCCTAGAGCATCACATTGTGAATATACCGGTATATTCGAAGTAAAGGAAATTATATGTCTTTATCATTCATTATGATTGGATTACATTATGATAAATTTCCATATGATATGAATATGAATGATTTAATTGTGAGACACAAATCGATTCACGAAAATATTACATCATTAAAACGTCCCTGGTCRAAGTATTGTCGAGACAGGACCTCCACAGTACGGATAGACTAGTATTATACTTGTACTGGTTATAGAATTATAACAGTATGATTCTCACACATCTAAGTATCGGATACTTATGCAAGTGTATAGGGGAACATTGTTAGCCGTTTAGACACGGAAACATATTCACTGGACACGGCCCGATACGGATCCCATTGGTTATCTATGTGTCTATAGGAGGTCCGCTCAGGATAGGTGTAAGTAATCTTTAGACCTGATACTTACACGGCCATCTCATTTAGAGAGCGGTTCGTTTTGACACTTGCGTGAATAACTCCTTTCGGGTTAGAGAAACGCTNTATCATTGGACCCGCCGTGACCTATTTATGAGTGGTTGTAATGTCAAGATGGGACATGTCACTCCGGATATATGGAGATGATGTCACATAGGATCCGATGGTGATAACTCATAGGCTAGCATGCATCCGAGAGCGTAACGAGAATTGTTCTCGGTCACGACTCGTACATGAGAATCGCACGGTAAACAAGAATCTAAAAGGTTCGGTGTTGTTCGGAAAGACACGTTCCATCTTTAGACCCCGTACGTGACATTTGATATAGGATTTAATTACATAGAACTATGTTTGACAAAGGTTATGTGGCTTTACGCGCACTTTTAGAGAATTGGGGGGCTTGGTGCTTTGCTAGAAGCCAACCATACCTTATAAATCATGGGCTCGGCATATGGTGTTCTGGTTTACGGATTGTCTGCACGTGACAATTTACGGCCAACATATCTGAAGGCCTAATGGGTCGTACTTCGAAGATACACCAATGACGGATTGACACGAGAGTTACGAGAGTATCTTTCACGTAGGGTGAATGCTGTGAATAGTATTTTTTGTATACTATTTATACATGGGCTTAAAAGATGCATGGGCCAATTTAGTGGGTTAGATCACTAATTGGTTTTGGACTTTGACATGGATTGGGTCCATTAACAAAGGTTTAAAATGTGGCATTTGAACCCAAGCCTAATAGGCCCATGGACAAAGGAGAGACTAATTAACCTAGTTGGATCTAGTTGCTATTTTACTAAATATCTTGGAGACATTTGGCATCATGGGATTGGTTGGTCATTTACTTGGCTATTATCCATCTTCCTTGCATGTAAACCACTCACACCATAGTAGGATGTTAGTGTATACATTAAATACAAGAAAGGCTTATGTGTAATATATTCATTCAAGAACCTAGGGTGTGCATGNTTTTCATGCATAAAGTGAATGAAAACACATCCTCTCTCCTTAAGTCCTAGCATTGCTGAATGTGCTCTCAAAATTCCTAAGGGAGTTTGCTTTCAATTCTTCCCTTTTCTCTAGCAAGATATTGTGCAATCCTAAGGTGTTAGAAGTACACACCATTGGAAGATAAATTACTAATTGTGTTGTGTTGTATGTGTGTAGGAATTTGGTGGCAATTTTGGTCACAAAGATTCAACATTTTGCAAAGGAGTTTGTAAGTAATTCTTGCCAAATTATTGTTTAATTGTCACCTAATTGCATGATCCAAGGGTGGGAATCTAACAAGCATGTCAGCCGGTTAGTCCGTACATCACTACCAAGTCCCCTCGGATCCCCATATACCGGCTAGCTCAATCCGGGGTCTATCCGTACAACTCGTACTCATGTCAATCCTCATGTGTACATCCATCGTTGTATACCCGTATTTATGTTCCTATTTCACCCAATGATCATACTACTATATGCCCATAATCCATACCAGGCTCACCCCGATTACTCTACCATACTTACACCATCTGGTCGTATGACCGTTCACTCATTACTACTAACCCGTACGACCTCACTTACGTACGGTTCACTCGTGTCTCATCCATCTCTTCACGTACGTGCCCTCATGTGGCTTACATAATCCATTACCCTATCATGTACAATCCATCTCTCGTATGTCTCACCACTCATCTCACCCATTTCGTAACCATAGACACACACGTATCACCCACGTATCATCCATTCTATATCGTACTGTCTCTCGCGTAACTCCCGTACTCTAGTCGTATCCTCACGTACCATCCCATGTGGTACACATAATCCATAACCCACTCTGCGTCCATTCCAACGACATAATCATTCACGTTCCGCTTGGCTCCACGACTAATTGTCCGTTCATAAATTTGTATATGCGCATGTAACGTCTTGATCCATCAATTTATCTAATATCTTATTCACCAATCATACATTTTCTATTCCCTAAGCCACAATAATAAAGTAAATCCGCATACATTCAAAACGGAATAGAAATGTATAATTAGAAACCCTTACCTCGATATCTGAATCGTAGCTCCTAGACCTCCTTCTCTCTCTTTTCCTCATCCGAATCATGAATCCATGTGTCCTGGGGGTCCTGGATGAGTCCTCAGAGTCATGGGGCCAAATCATGCAAAATCGAGAATGGGGGTTAAATTGATATTTTATATATCAGGAGTGTTACGGTAAATCCTTGAACCACATTAGAATTATACAAATAGGGGTAAGATTGCTGACCTAAAAACTCTTAGGGGTCTCGATGTAAAAATACATGGTAGGGGGTAAACTGCCAAGTTTCAAAGCTATAGGGGGTGCCATGAGGTGCAATTGCCAAAGCTCGAAGCTGCATGGGATCGCCGTAATTATCCTCGACAGCCGTGCTTCATGGTTTATCATCGAGAAACGTGATCGATGGTTGGGAATGGGAAAAGGGGACCACCACAGTGTTCGTCTCGACGAGTGGGACTCATC
>JANLJB010005232.1:12604-23819 GCA_026212285.1 Bursera cuneata
TACAGTTCACTGAGAGGAGTCGTTCACCACTGGTGTCGGGGGCTGACGGTGCAAAAATCAGGTGGCCAAAAATTGACACAACTGAATAATTTCGATCCGATCTATGACGTTTTCGACACTGGACGGGGGAGCAGAGACCACCATAGTGATCAGCAGGCCGAGAGTTTTTCGTTGCCATCAGCCATGATGGCTAACTCGTCAAGAATATGAATGGTCATTGACGACAGTGGCGGTGAGGCAATTTTTGACGAATAGGGGTGTCTGTGCTGATTTCTGAATGTTCTGGAGTCTTATGCTATTTATTTAGACTTTGGGTTTTATGGGTGTTTTTATAATTTTTTAAACCTTCAACGATCATGAATCCTGACCTCAAAGTCTCGACATCTCATCGCCAACCCTTCCTCATCCATTTCCCACTGAGGTGACCCTTAAAATGTCACCATCGGACACTAAAGACAAAAAACCCATGAACCTACATAAAATTATGTTTTAGTCCAAAATCCAGAAAACTCCCGAATACCTCCAAATTCTCATATACGTAACATCATCACGTCCGTGTCACCCCATATACGTCATAAATACACACTTTTTGATTTTTAACATTAAAATCTTTCACTTACACCCCTAAACCACAGTTTTGAATTTCCGGATTATCACAATCTACCATTCTTACAAAAATTTCGTCTTCAAAATTTGCCAGCACATCTCATCTTCTCATATCCACAATCTGGATGGGGACTTTACCATATAAAATATCCACGTGAATACCTATTTGAATCCAATCTGACATATGTCCCGGTCCAAAATACATGTGCCCTCAACACTGGTACACACGTCGTACCACAAATCCTGATGTCAAGATGACAAAATCCACTTTTCCAATGAATCTCATGGTTCCAAAAATGTCTCGAAACAATGTGGAAATGACTTTCCTGTCAACTATGAGTCTCAATTCCTTATAAATTTTCAAAAACATCCCTAAACTCAACACTGTGGTTCTAATCATTACCACTCCACATAGGGAAAACTCACGTGGCTTGCCATATAGAGCATCACAATATGCTATCCCAAACCAATCTGATAGTTCACATAACACACAATTCCACCAATCAGGAGGCGATCTCTTCAATTGTTCCAAAAATCCATCATACATGCTTTCCACATCCCCTCCAAAACCCAGATGGTACGTCCCAACTGGCCATCCGTCTGAGGGTGAAAACAACAGTAAACAATATCCATGCGTCTACCACTCGTAGACTCTGTCAAAACCAAACAATAATCCTTGGGTCTCTGTCCGACACTATAGAAATCCGTATCCTGTGTGGCATTTCAAAATCTTCAAAATCCTAAAAATCTCAAACGGCATCGCGGCGTAGACCATTTCGTGCCTCAGAGCAAAACCACGAATGTGAAACTAATTTCATGCCTTGGCGTCAACTCTCTGCCTTCGATTTATCTAACATTTTCGTTCCACACCTCAACGTAGAATCAGTTCATGCCTCGACGTGAAACTGCTCGGCAGTGTGAAACCAATTTCAGACCTCAGCGTGAACTCTCTGACTTGTCGTGCCCAGTTCTCCCTTCTATGCCTACTCCAATTTCTAAATTCAACTAAATTTCATCTATCTCTTACGTAAACACCCCCACTGCATCATCTGACAACCTAACCCACTCAAGGGAGTGTCCATGTATACCACGCCACTCAATCCATGTGGTGGTATCACATTACGATCCAACTATCTCATGAGTTTCCAACTCAATCTCAACTCATAATTTTCCAAGTTTCGCTGTGCCACTCTGATATCAATCTCTCCGCACACGCACATAACCAACATGTGCCTCCAGTTTACTCAACTGGACCCATCCACACGGAATACCATCACTTATACCTTTTTTCTTCTCAGCTACTCACAAACAATACAATCCATGCTTCTATGGTTTCCAGTCGATCACTAACTCAGCTTAGCCACTCAGGCTCTCTACCGTACATAATCTATACATACTCACTCATATCATCCATCCGATTCCTTGTTTCACCCACAAGGATTCTTTTCTCTTCTCTAATTCATTCCACGGATGTCTATTATCAACACACATAGCTCATGTCACCACGTGAGTAACCAGTATAACTCTCAATATCCGGTTTCAACTACCAAGGGTTGAAAGATCCTCTACCCTCTCACATGCCAATCCCTCAACAACCATGTAACCGGGTTCCTATCACAAATTGGAGATTCATGTCCTCAAATCTCACTCTCAAAACACTTCCCATCACTTTCTCAACATACTCCTTAAGTACCAATACACACTTTCTATTCCCTAAGCCATAACATTAATTTAAATCACATGTACATCAAAACATAATAGAAAAGAATAATTAAAAAATTTCTACCTCGATATCCGAACCATAGCTTCCGAACCTCTTTCTCTATTTTTTTCAATCTGTACCGTGAATTTTGTCTATGCCGAGGGTCCCAAAAGAGTCCTTGAAGTCGCGGGATAGAAACCATGCAAAATCAGATTCGGGAGTTAAATCGATATTTTACACTCTAGGGATGTTATTGTAAACTTACAAACTAATAGGGTTAATCAAAGTAGCAAGTGGGGGTGAAACTGCTAACCTAAAAATCTTTGGGGGTCCTAGAAAACACATGGTAGGGGTGTATCTGTCAAGATCCAAAGTTACAGGGGTGTAATAGAAGGGTGCGGGTGTCAAGCCTACAAGCTGAGAGGGCCAATTGAATTATTCATGACAGCCGTGTTTCATGTTCCTTCACTGAAAAATTGATCAGCGATTGAGAAAAATGAACGGAGGGCACCACCGAAATCGTCTCACCAAAAGGAATCTATCCCGACCAACGGCAGAGGCTGGCATCATTAGGAATTGGTGGATCAACAATGATATAGGTGAACATTTTTAGGCTAATTTTTAGCGATCCAAGCCTCAGACGATCGATCAGAGACTATCGTTGAACTCGTCTGACTGAGAGGAGGAGATCTCGACCGGTGGCAGGGGTTGACTTCATCGGAGAAATGAGATCGACATTGATGCAAGCTGACATTTCTGGTATCGATTCCGGTGTCAAACCAAGAAATGGAGGCCACCGCCGTGACTAACATACTGAGAGGGTTCCATCACCACCCTTCTCACCACCTACTCATCAGGAATACGAATAGTTACCGGAGTAACGTTTTTCGGTGAACATGGGTATTTCTGTAGGTTTCTGAATGTTCTGGACTATACTGTTTATATAGACTTTGGGATTCAAGGGTCCATCTATAAATTCTCAAACCTTTAATGCTCACGAATCCCAATCCGAAGTCTCGATATTCAATGCCAACCTATCCTCATCTAATCCTCACTCATGTGACCCTCAAAATACGAACATCGGGCACTAAAGATGAAAAATCATCGTTCCCGTATAAAATTATTTCAGTCTAAAATCCTGAAACCTGTCGAATACATCCAAATACACATATGCACAATATCATCACTTCCGTGTCATCTCATATATGTAAAAATACACAATTTTATGATTTCAAATTTTAAAATCTTTCACTTACACCCCCATAACACTATTTCAAAAATCCGGGTTACCACACAAACAATGTTGATTTATGTTAGCACACTTAGCAAAAAAGGCTTATTATCACTTATTGATTCATTTCATGTCAATTAAGCAATGGTTTAATGCTCAACAATTTTGATTTAAAATTAACTAGTATCTTTTGCTTGTGTTGTCATGTCATTTAAAAAAAAAATTATATTTACATTTATAAACCTTGACTAGTCTATTAAGATTAAAAAAAAATTTCTAAACTCTTGTATTTTAAATTTAAAGAGTTCATCAACCTTTATAGAGAAAACGCTCGTTTATATTACTTTTTGGTACGTAAAAAAGGTTAAATATTATTTTGTCTTTTTTTTTTTCTTGAAATGGGTTGTTTTAGGACTTCACTATGATTTATGATTATCTAATGAGCCACAATGGGCTCATTTGGTTGTAGGCCTAGGTCTAACAATGTTTATATTTTTTAGTGTTGTTATTTGAGTCTCTATAAATCTCCTAGTAAGTCAAATTTTATTTAATAGTTTTATACAAAAAATATTCTTTCTTTTAGATATCTTATAATTGATTTTTTAAGGAACTCACCTTAATTCTAAAACGTACGCCACTGCTAATCCTAAGACTTCAACTCATCTTCTTCTCCAAGACAAACAAGGTTTTCTATTCATAATCTTTCTATATATTTTTATATTAATTGTAAAGGTTTTACCCTTTTGATAAGATAAATATAAATTAAAATATTGTCTTTTATCTATGGTTTTCCTATAGTCTATCAAAGAAGGTAATTTGTTACTTCTAATTTTCTTTTTTCTCTACAAATTTTGAAACATACTGATATTAAAAAAATATATATATAATGTTGAAACAACAAACAATTTTATTGCTCAGTTTCATTGATAGAACACATTATTTATGTTTGACCCTTTACAATTAAACAAATAGTTGTAGTTCATTTAAATATGCTTGATGCTTAGATCTTTGTTAGAATAATGGAATAGTTGCACCTCGAGTCGTTGCATGTCATAGAACTAGGGTTGGGCAAATTTACCAGACCCGACCCAACCCGTCGGGTTTTTGTTGGGTTGGGTAAATAGAAAACCCGAATTCGGGTCCAAAAAGGCCAACCCGATCGGGTTCGGGTTTTTTTCGGGTTGGGCCTGAAAAACCCGATACCCGAAATTAAAATATTGGAAATTGTTTAAGGACTCTAGGATTCGAACCCATCACCTCCACCTACACCTTTGACAAGGTTACCACCTGGCTACACATCATTTTGATTACAATTTTATAAACAAATATTATTTATTATATAAAAAAACCCGACCCGAACCCAAAAAACCCGACCCAATATGCATAAAACACAAAGCTCCCAACCCGAAAAACCCGACCCGAACCCGACCCCAACCCAAACCTGACGGGTTCATTTTTTTCAAAACCCGAAATCGGGTTCATTTTGTGTGACCCAATTGGGTTCGGGTTTTTTTCGGGTTGGGTCAAACTCGACCCGACCCGACCCGTGCCCACCCCTACATAGAACATAAGCAAAACCGTAGTCCATACTACTTGATGAAGCAAAAGCAAATGTTAAAAGAAAAGTTAACATGTAGCTTTCTTGTATGCCAAATCCATGACCAAAAAAAATAACTTCCAAAGATAAATTTTCCAAATTTTATTGATAATCTGTTACTCTTAAAACAACTAAAAAAAAATCTATTTATAAGAGACATGGATTATCTGCTCATCTATTTTTCACCTTATCTTTTTACCAGATGTAATTAGTTTTCATAAAAAGTATATTAATAAGGAGAGAGATAAAATTAAATATTAACTATCCATTAATATTAAAATACATATATCATCAAATATTTAAAAGCTAGGTAAAATTAGAGTAGAACAAGATCCTAATTCCTCTTTATAACTAGCAAATTTGAATACTAATAAAAGAAGTAAAATAAATAAATAAATAGAAACTAAATCAAATGAAATCCAAACATATTTGACATCCTCAAATACTAAAAATCGCAATTAAACAAGGAAACAATGAAATATAAATAAGAAAGTTATTTATTTTAAAATTGTGTGTCATATGGTTTTTTTATAGGGAAATTTGCATTGCGCCTTCTAAACGTTTGGTCAAAATAGGTCAATATCCTACAAATTGAAAATGAACAATATAACCTCAAAATTTGAAACGGTAATCTCTAAAACTTAATAAATTAAAAGCAAATTTGTCAATTCAAGTTCTTTTCTTTTCTTTTCTTTTCTCTTTGTTTTTCTTCTTTGTCTTTTGTTTCTTTCCTCTTTCTTCATTTTAAAAAAAACTCCTTTCTTTCCTCTTTCTTCTTGTCCAACAAACTTCTTTTCTTTTCTATTTCTTCTTGCCAAACAATATTACATCTTCCTCTTCTTCCCTTTCTTATTCTTTGCTTTATTTTTTTTCCATTTCTTTTCTTCATACCTTATTTTGTGATGGTTATGTTTGTTGTGGTGCTGGGAATTTGTTGTGATGGTTCGGGTTTATTGTGGTAGTAAGGGTTTTGTTTGGTGGCTGGGTATTCTTTGAGGTGGTTGGGGTTTCTATAGTGGTTAGAATTCGTTTGGTGGCTAGGGTTTCATGGTGGTGGGTCATTATTATAATTAAAATAATCTAATAAAGTTTAAATTGGTATCCTAAAATACAATGTTGAATATATTAGGTTGTTTGATCATCCTCCAGATATAAAAAAGTTATAACACTTTATTGTGACAATAATAAGGTTGTGGCTAATCCTAAGGAACCGAGAAGCCATAAGAGTGGGAAGCATATTGATCAAAAGTACCACCTGATACGAAATATTATTCAATAGGATGATGCAGCAGTATGTAAGATTCCTATATTAAACAATCTAGCTGATCTTTTTACCAAAAGTCTAACGACTAGAGTTTTCAAGGATCATATGAACAATTTAGGAATTGTAAAGATGTCTCATTTACTCTAAAGGGCAAGTAGGAGACTGTTAGAGGTATTCCTTAAGAGTAAGATATATTTTTGTAATATAAACAATAATGAAATAAATAAAATTTATTTTTTATACAACTATTTCTCTTATATCTTTTTGTTACGTCAATGATCAAGGTCTCATAGGTAGAATAATGATAAAGTTCTTATTTCTATGAGGTAGTCATATATGGGAGACAAAAAACTTTATTATAACTCAAATTAAGTTCACAACCTACAAAAAGACTCTCTTTGGACAAGGTTGTTTTATCATTTACCTTCGTAGAGATGATAAGTCTTAAATAATTACATTGAAAATTTTAGGTCAAAGACACTTATGTATTGTGAATATATTGAATACGGATCGTGGGAAGTTTATGGTTCAGTGTAAATACTATGACTGAAAATAAACTACATACCAAAGCAACTTTGATATACCTACCGTAATCTTGAGTAGGTAGTATACCTCTGGCTTACAATGTCATGACTCAGTTTTCGAAACAGTGGTCTAGGGGTGTAAGTGAAAGATTTTAAAATTTGAAATCATGAACTACATATTTTTGACACATATTGGATGAGACGTATATATTGACGGTGTGTACATACATATTTGGATGTTATGGATGAATTTAAGAATTTTCTAGATTTGGGACCAAAATATAATTTGATAGGGGCAAATGGATTTTGTGTCTTTAGTGCCTAATGTTCGTATTTTAAGGGTCACATGAGTGTGGATTAGATGAGAGTGGGTTGGCTTTGAGATGCCGAGACTTTAGATCGAGATTCGTGAATGTTGAAGGTTTAAGAATTTATAGATAGACCCCCAGAATCCCAAGTCTATATAAACATATAGTAACCAAGACATTCAAAAAATATCACAAACACCCCTGGTCATCGAAAATCATCGGCACTGTCGATGCCGATAATCGTTCGTATTTCTGATAAGTTAGGCCCCGTGGTCTGTGGCAATGGAACCATCTTGTCATGCTAGTCTCGACGGTAGCCTCTGTTTTTCCAGTCGTCATCGAAATAGGTCGAATCGATGCCGTGAAGTTAAGGTTCTCTAGAAGCCGATCTCCCTCCTTCGACATCATCAGCCTCCACCACCAGTTAGGATCGACTTGTCTCAATCTGAGGATCCCAAAATTGGTCTCCAATCGACCGTTCGAGGCCTAAATCATCAAAAATCGACTTTGGAAGCTCCACCTACGTAGATCGTCGATCTGCCGATTCCTACAATGCCAGCCTCCGCTGTTGGTTGGGATTGATTCCTCTCGGCAAGACGAAGTTGGTGGTGGTCATCGTTCCCTATGATTTATCGATAATCATTTTTTCAGTGAGTGAACGTGAAACACGGCTGTTGAAAAAAATTACAATCGGACCCCTCAGCCTGCAGGCTTGACAGATGCACCCTTACAGTAACACCCTTGCAACTTTGAGATTTGGGAAATACAGCCCCACCATGTGTTTTATCATCGAACCCCTGAGGGTTTTCAAGTTAGCAATTTCACCCCTACTTGGTTAGTTTTCAAATAATCCCTAATATTTTGTTAGTTTACGATAACAACCCTAAGGGTAAAATATCAGTTTAACCCTCGATTTTGGTTTTGCATGGTTATGATCCCGTGACTCCGAGGATTCAACCAAGACACCGAGATAGATAGGATTCAGGATACGGATGAGGAAAAGAGTGAGAAAGAGCGAGACTTGGGATTGGTAGCTTGCTTATCGAGGTAAGGGTTTCTTACCATACCTTTCTATTCTGGTTGACATGCATGCGAATTTAAATTAATGTTATGGCTTAGAGAATAGAAAGTATGTGATTGACGAATAGGATGTTAGATGCGTTAGTGGATCGGGTTGTTATGTATGTGTATACAGTTTTACGAGAATGAGTGATTAGTCAAGGAATCAGATAATAAGCATATGATTGAATAGCTGGGATGTGAGACTGGTATGGATTATGGGTATGTAGTATGCGAGTAGTTAATGGGATGCTATGTTGATGCGTATGTACGAGTTATGGATAGAGGTGCATGTGATTGGGTAATCGACGTGTGTCTAGTATGGAGATTGTGAGCACAATGAGTGTGAGTGTGTAATAGAATGGTTGGAATACAAACATGATGTATGTGAATGTGAATGATGGAACAAAGGATACACTGGTTATACGTGTGTGAGTGTACGAAATAGGATAGATGGGACACGTAAGATACGTGAGTGCACATATGTGATGAGATGTATGAGACACGAGTAGACGTGTGTGATAGTAATCGTGTGGGCTAATGGTAAATAACAGAATGATTGTACATTGGAGATATAAGTTGGACCTTGGATGGAGCCAGTTCGGTATACGGGATCCAAGGGGAACATGGATGGTATAAACTGTGTGTGATTAGGGTATTAAGGACGGAATAGGAATACATGTATGCGATGATCAATGCATATATGGATTATACGGAGGAGCCTAGTATTAGTCGAGCTTAGTGTGCAGGAATCCACGAGAAAATACCATGGAAAAGTGATGAGAAGACTGACTAGCTGATACAAAGTAATCCAGTGATGTACTGGGGTTGATCTATGTGCCGCTGTGATACGGGATAGATCTATGGAGTTTGTCTTAATACGAGATTGATCTATCGAGTCTGCTTTGATATGGGAATCCATGGGTAAATACCATGGAATAGTGATAAGCGGACTGACCAGCTGATACAAAGTAGTCCAGTGATGTACTGGGGTTGATCTATGTGCCACTATGATACAGGATAGATCTGTGGAGTTTGTCTTAATACGGGATTGATCTATTGAGTCCGCTTTGATACGGGATAGATCTATTAAGTGGTAGACCTTAGGTGGACCCACGATGATTCAAGACCTAACAGGAAACACCTGTGACATGGTATTGAGTGTTAGGCCTTAGGTGGGCCCATGTTGATCTGGGATCTAAAGGAAAACACTTGATATATGATTATAGTGTTAGGTCTTAGGTGGCCCGTGTTGATCCGAGACCTAAGTGAAAACACTTGATATATAATTATAGTATTAGCCCTTAGGTGGGCTTGTGTTGATTAGGGATCTAAGGGGGAACAATTAATATAGGATTGTTATTAGTATGTTTTGAGATACGAGAAAATCCTTAGATGAGCCTGTTGAGATATGGGATCTAAGGATAGTTTTAGATGATGGTTAGGTTCCATATAATTGAAATGTGCAAATGTGTCACATGTATCGCGATGGTTAAGACTAGAAAAGTTTCTGATAGTGAAATTACTATGTATGTGAGTGAGAGAAATAAAATGATTATGTATGATGTGTGAATTGTTTAATGCTTGATTTAATTTAAAATATTGTAAAACTATGTAGTTATAGAAATTCGTATTCGGCTGTGTTGCTCATCCTTTCCTCCACAGATACCTGAGATCAAGAGTCTAACGACGGTGATCTAGAGCTCACATAGAGGATCTCGAACAGTCTTTGGGTATATGGCATGAACAAATTGATCACCTAAAATTAATTTCTTACTTATCCCTTAAATATGTCAAGTGATATAGTGTAAGCAAGGGTTGAACCCACAGGGATTGGTTTATGATTTTCTTGACTTAAACTTAAATTTTAATTTCTAAAACCTAATTTTCCTAAGATGCAAAGGGGAATTGTAATCAATAAGAATTAACTAAATTAAGAATGCAAATAAACTAAATGAAGAAAGTAATAGAGATAACGGTGATTGAAAGAATATTTTATTTCACTAGACTCATCAACTCAATTGATTTCATTATCCCAATTTTATTTATGTGATTTATAAGAACACTAGCCTGATACAATTCATATCTATCGTAATGCATCCACCTATCCTTCTTAGTTAATTAAAAGAACCTTATTAATTAACTCTATCTATTTAACAACATAGAAGAAAGCTTAACTAGATTTAATCCAATAAACGCAAAATACATAGAAGGTATAACTGAATCAAACAAGATTCTCCAAGCATAAATCTTTAACCTGAGACTGTGAACTACTTTGCATAATCACTATAAATTGCTACCAATATAATAGTGAATTCTTTAATCTGATTAATAGTGAATTCTCTAATCTAATTTCTTAGTTGCGCACCTAATCAACCAAACAAGTAATTCTAAAATAAATACGGTAATTCACATTCATCCTTTAAATCAATCACAAAATCAATGGAATAATAAACTCAATATCATTAAATCATTGTCTAACTACATAAAGTTTCTCTCGATCACATAGGATTTAGTTACTCATGATATAATAAACAAAACAATCATAAACATGGAACACATCAAGCAATCCGTCAAAGCTTTGAGAAGATAATCTCCAATCCTGGCTTCGTTCTCCAAAGTGCGTTGATTTCCTCTTGATAGCTCTCCCTCAATCTCTTTCTAAAACCCCTAAATATGATGCTCTAAGTTAGGTTAAAAAGAGAGGACAAGCTTGTCTTTTTTCATCCTAAAAACATTAATTCGGATAAAGGAAATTAGGCTAATGCTGCGGCGGTAAGCATCCAGCACTGCAGCGATAGATGTCTAACTTGGTAGTGGAAATTCACCCAGATAAACGCCGCAGTGGAACATGTGTGTGCCACAGCGATAACTGATAAGCACTTAAAAGTGTACATTTATTATGAGTTTAAATATCATTTTTA